>CAUYQU010060117.1:0-19928 GCA_963574635.1 Cheracebus regulus
ATAATTGAGACCAGGTGGTCCACAAAGCTGAAAATACTATCCGGCGTGGTGGCTCATGCCTGTAATCCAAGCACTTTGGAGGCCAAGGTGGGCGGATCACCTGAGGTCAGGAGTTCAAGACCAGCCTGACCAACATGGTGAAACCCCTGTCTTAAAAAAAAAGAAAAGAAATTAAAAAAAAAAAAAGAAAGAAAAAGAAAATACTATCTAGTCCTTGATAGGGAAAGTTTGTCAACCTCTGATTTAGCCCAATCTATCCAAGTATGGGCATTTCAACAGATAATTCAATATAAAAATTATTAATGAGAAATTTTGCATTCATTATCTAAATCTTCAAAATTCAGTGTGTGTTTCATACTTACAGTGCATTACAGTTTGGATGAGACTCTCTTCAAATGCTCAGTGGGCATGTGTTGGATCATTACTACCGAATTGCACAGTGTAGGGCTTAGAACAATGCCTGCAGGTATCATACAGGCATTCATTAAATACCTAAATAAATTCCCCACCAGCCTTTCTTAACTAGCTTTCCAGAAAGAATTAAGCCCTAACATCCGGGGACAGCCTCTGTTTGTAATGAATCAGCTTCTTTCCCATGCCTATAGAATGGTGTCATTCCTGAGAGGATTGAGAAAAGAGTCACTGGCACTTTTTTCTGTAGGGTTCAATTTATTAGCAGAATCCCAGTTGAAAAAGGCTGTCCCAGTGGCAGACGGTCCTTTTCTAAGCAGCTTGAAGACTTGCTGCTGATAGAGATAATTAATAATAAAATAAATCAGATGTATAGAGCCAGGCACTGTGCTAAGGTCTTTCTGAGCATTGTTTCAATGACAGAAATGACAGAGACCTCCCTCAGGAAGCTCCTCTGTGCACCAAAGGTGTCCACTGTCCCCCATATGACCCTTCTCACTATGTCCTGTGAGCGCCAAGATCTGAACCCCTCATTCCCCAGGAGCTCAGCCTAGGCCCGGCCTGCAGGAACTGCTGGGTCAATATGTGTTGCATTCAATCAAGTAACTCTAGAGAACCCAGGGACTATTTGGTGTTTGATTAAACCTGGCAGGTGTTTGTCCAGCAGCTCTGTTGTGCAAGGCTGCTATGTGAGTCTCTGGGGAATCCATTCCCACATTGATTCTTGCTCATGTTTCCAAGATTGCTAAGGGAAAACCACGCACGATAGTTGCATTCGCAATTTTAAGTGGTCTCGCTGCTCTGGGAGGGTTCAGCTCAGAGGCCAACCACTAGAGACCCAGGAAGAGTGATTCGTTTGCCCAGTGCTTTCTCCGTCCAGCCTGAGGAACTGCCCTTTTGTCCAGGTAAGGAGGGAAGGGTACCACGATGTCCTGCTTGAACAAGACCTGCCCATGAACATCTTGGTTTTGGAAGAGTGGTGTGCAGGGATGACTATTTGAATCCCCTACCTGCCCGAGGCCTTCTAAGCAATCAGATGCTGTGGGCACCAACATCAGATGCGTCCATGGACAATCATTCAACGTGTCTGAGATTCTGCAAGATAACTGTTTCTGAGAGAAGCAGGGAGGCACATGAAGATAACATGAGTAACCAAGGTTTAGCTGTCAGAAGGGAAGTGGCATGGAATGAACTCTTCCTCTCAAAAGACTATTTACTTATTGAATTTATTTATTTTTGACACGAACCCTCACTCTGTCACCCAGGCTGGAGTGCAGTGGCTCAATCTCAGTTCACTGCAACATCCACCTCCCGGGTTTGAGCGATTCTCCCACCTCAGCTTCCCAAGTAGCTGGGACTACAGGTGCACACAACCATACATAGTTAATTTTTAATTTTTTTTTTTTGTAGAGATGGGGTATCACTATGTTGCTCGGGCTGGTCTCAAAGTCCTGGACTTAAGCGATCCTCCTGCCTTGGCCTCCCAAAGCACTGGGATTACAGGTGTGAGCCACCATTCCCGGCCATCTCCTTCTTTTAACTTATCTCCTCCTATACTCTTGACCTCAAGTGGTCCACGGACCAGCAGCAGCTGCACCTTCTGGGAGCCTGTTAGAAATGCAGAATTTCCCCCATCACCGCCCACTCCCTGCCAACAGTCAGAACCCGCATTTTGCCAAGACCCCAGCTGATTCTCATGCATAAGGTGGAAAAGTGCTGCTCTGTAGTAGTGTGGACCGCTGCCTGACATGCATCATTTATCTGTTTGTTGTCTACCTTTGGTGAGGACAGGGTCATGTCTGTCTTGTTCTCTGTTGCATGCCCAGGGACAAAAAGTGTGTCTGACACATATCAGGTGCTCAATAAACATTTGTTCAATGATTGACTGACTGAATGAATGAGCCAGAAATCAAACCCAAGCCTCCTAATTAAACTGAGTCACAATTCCATGTGTGTTTTTTCAGTGACTCATTTCCGGGTAGAGCTGGGACTCAGTAACTCCAGATCTCCCTCTCCATTCTGAATCATGGGATCACACTTGGTTCCTACCTCACAGGGGGTTTGTGAGGACAGTTCCCGTTCCAAGTGCTTTCCCTCTTGACTTCCCCAAAACCCCATGGCACAGGAAGACACATACTAGGTTATCCCCATTTTTCAGATGTGAAAATTGAGGCCCAGAGAAGTTGAGGTTCTTGCCTGAGATCACACAACTCAGAAGTGGTAGAACCAGATTTGAACTCGTACCCACTGATTCCAAATCAAGTTCTCATCCCTAGTCCATGTTCATTAATTTGCTCATTCATTCCACAGTCAAGTACCAGCCCCAGGCTGGGAGCTGGGAGGGCATAAATAATGTTAACTAAGAAGTCTTGGAACCCAAAGGAATTCCCAGGCCAGATGGATATATAAGGAATGGTGTCCGTGCGTCCGGTGCTTCTGTGGACTCAAAAACCTGCAGAAGAATGAAGGTGTGCTCAACTAGTCTTCTTGGAGGCTTCTCAGAAGATTTCCCAGAGGAGGTGATGTGTGAAATTTCATCAGGGTGGGGCAGGAGGAGGAGCATCCCAAGTGGAGAGCACAGAGCATGCAAAGGAAGGTGCCTACGCACATCCCCAAGGTCCATGTGCTTAGGGGAAGGTGATCCAGTTCCATGAGCCAGGAGTGAGGGATGGTGAAGGATGAGGCTGGGAGAGAGGCCGGGCCTGCCTGCCAAAGGCCTGGAATGGCAAGATGGTGGTGGCCCTTACCCACATGCCAGTTGTACTCCCAGGATGACATGATTGGGCACTGGAACTTCTCCTCGGGCTTCAGCTGATGCTGTGCCTGGAGATACGGGGCCTGGCCTTGGACATCGTGGGAGATGCCTTAGAAGAGCAGCTGCGAGGTTCTTGGGGAGACCCGCCCTGTTTCTAAGCCCTCTGGCCTGGTCTGGCCCCCGGCCCCGGAGATGCTTTTTGAGCCTCCCAGACTCTTGTCTCCCTTGGGTGGGGACTCCTGGACACCCACTCCCCTGGAAAGCTGGTTCTGGGCCCCCCCGGTCTCTGGCCATCCAACCTGTACCTCCTTGCTATCACGGGAGCTGGTGGCAGGCACCAGGCCTGCTGCGGAGGCTGACCTGGAGGGGGCCTGCTGGAGCTGCTTCCTGGGCACGGTCCCCTCTCTTAGGTACTTGTGACCACAGTTGATCTTCCAGGCTGCTCGGGTGGCGGCCTCCTTTTGGACGCCCTCCTTCTAGCAGGCCTGGTTCTGGGAGGTCCACAGCTCCCTCGTGGCAGGGGCAGGGAGAGGTGGGGGAGAGAAGAATGGGAAGCATTCTTCCCACGGCTCTGTGGCCTGCGTTTGGGCTCCCAGTGCCTCATCTCCAAGGATACATGCAGCTGGGTTGCCAAGGCCCTGACAGAGAGGAGAGGCCGGGCTGTTCTAGGGGACTTGTGGGGTCCCACAGGCAGAAGAACAGACCAGGCTGGGGAAGGGTGCAGAGCCTGAGCCTGGCCACAACCCACCCAGGGTGCCTGCTTGTCCTTCCCCCAAGGGACGGGCCCAGGCCTTTACCTTCATACCCACAGGGCCCTGGGGTGGTGCACAGGGTGCTGCAGCCTCTATTCCATTCAGCAAACCCCAATGTACACCTACTATGTGCCAGGCATCCAAAGGGGTTCCAAAGAGAGGCCCCATTTTCCCTGGCCTTGGGGAGCGCTGGACACGCAGCTGAGGGGCTTGCCAGGGCACCTCTAGAGTCCAGCTCCTTCCACACGCAGCTCTGTCCCTTGCTACCAGAGGGGCCTCGTCCATGCAGCAGGGTGGGAGCAGGAACCATCCTTAGTATTGGGAGAGTGACATTAGACCAGCATCTCAAACACTTGGGACAGTGTCCGGCTTGGAGGGAGTGCACCCACGAGGTCCAGGTGCTAAGCTGTGCTGTGTGTGCCTTAAACCACCCTCCCCATTAGTAGGCTCTCACACCTCCTTTCCAGGTGAGGCAAGGAGGCTTGGAGAAACCATGTGACTGCCCCAGGGCACCGTGGCTGGTGTGCCTCTGCTGGTGTGTACCTACTCCACGCCAGGCCCCGGGCTGGGAACTTCACTGTTACATCATTTAATCCTCACAGTGATCTGCAAACAGGCTGTCTTGCGTCATTTTTCCAAATGAGTAAACTGAGGCATCTCTGGGATTAACTCCAAACCCATGTCCTTGTGTTACAAACACAACATTCTCCCAGGAAGTGGGATGGACACTTGAGAGAGGCACAGGCAGGGTGGGGCAGGAGAAAACCCACCCAATGCGTCAGTGGCACCACAAAGTCAGCCTCCTGGATCCTCACACCTTCTGCCTCCCTGACCAGGGAGAAGGAGGCTACCCACAGTGCCCTGGGGCCACTTGCCTTCCATTCTGCTGGGTGTACTCTCATAAACATCATCAGCTTCTGACCCTGTGCCAGGCACTGAGCCAGGCTCAAAATGTAGATGAGGAAAGACAGAGCCCAGGTACTTCCTGCTCTCAGGGTTTCACGCTTTAGAAGGCGAGGCAGACGCTTAGCCAGGTTGTAGTAGTGGGGTCAGGGAAGGCTTCCTGGAAGAGGTGCCCTTTGACTGAGACCTGAACTATGAACATGAGTTAGCCAGGCAAAGCGCAGGAGAAGAGTGTTGCAGCCTGGGATCCCCTAGTAAGGCAGAAAGGCCACGGCTGTATATAGACTGCCCTCTGGGCCTCAGTCTTTCCACGTGTGAAATGGGCTGTGAGGGAGTTTGGGAACTTTGGGGAAGAAGCTGCGGTTAAGTGGAACAGCAAGGCCTGAGCTGTCTCCCCGGGGAACGCACAGCAGTGACTGATGCACCTCCGCATGCAGGCTCCCTGCGCAGGAGCTAAGCAGCAGTTAGTCATTCTCTCCTTGCGGAGGACCTACTGTGTGTCCCGGGCTGCAAGTGGACAAACGACCAAACGCCCTGGCCCCGTGGAGCTGCTCCCCCCTTCCCTGTGACTCGATGCGCGTCTGCTCATCCAGGGTATCTCCGCGGCCGAGCCTGGCACACAGTAGGTGGCCGGGAAATGTGCTCAGAGAAATGACGCCTAGGCGCACTCCATATTGGTTCTGTGGCGGGGGACGAGTGGGGGCGAGGGGTGAAGGGAGCAAAGTCAGGAGTTGTGGGTTTGGGGGTGGCGGGACCCTGGGTCAACCGGTGGCGGGTCGGGGTCTGCTGCTAGAACTCCAGACAGCCTCTCTGCCCCACCCCCGAAACTGTTAAGTCCGGGTGCTCGGGGGAGAGGTGGGTGGGTCCACGCCTTCCGCAACGCAGGGACTCCCCAGGGGGACGCAGTTCGCGTGTCCAAGGCGACCCCTGGCGGTCACTGCGGCGACGACAACGCGGGCGGCTGTCTTTCCCCGCCCCCGAGGCCACACCTTCCCCGGGAGGGAACCGGGCTGGGACCGCGCGGAGGCTCCCAAAGGGCCCGGCGAGGCCGACCGCCCGCCACGAGCGCCGCCTTCGGCTTGTTCCCTATGTCTGGAGCCGTGCACAACTTGCTGTTCCTAGACAGGTTTGCCGGGTTTTAACACAGCCTTGACCATTAACGAGTACCTGTGTGCCCTTGGGCGAGTCACAGAACTTTATTTTTAAAGTCTCGCGCTGTCGCCCTGGCTGGAGGGCAGCGGCGCCATCTCAGCTCACTGCAACCTCTGCTTTCTGGGTTCAAGCGACCCTCGTGTCTCAGCTTCCGGAGCAGCTGGGATCACAGGCGCCTGCCAGCACACTCGGCCAATTTTCCTCCCTCCCTTCCTTCCTTCCTTCCTTCCCTCCCTCCCTCCCTCCTTCCTTCCTTCTCCTCTTCCTTCTTCTTCTTTCCTTTCTTTCTTTCCTTTCTCTCTCCTTTTTTTTTGAGATGGAGTCTCACTCTGTCGCCCAGGCTGGAGGGCAGTGGCGCTATCTCGGCTCACTGCAACCTCTGCCTCCCGGGTTAAAGCGATTTTCCTGTCTCAGCCTCTTAAGTAGCTGGGACTACAGGTGCCCTTTGCCACACCCAGCTAATTTTTGTATTTTTAGTAGATGTAGGGTTTCACTATGTTGGCCAAGCTGGTCTTGAACTCCCGACCTCCAGTGATCCACCTGCCTCGGCCTCCCAAAGTTCTGGGATTACAGGTGTGAGCCACCGCGCCCAGCCAGTCATCAAACCTTTCTGAGCCTTGACAAACTTTCCTGTAAAAACTGTGATAATAAGACTCAGTGCCTAGCATTAGTGTTACTTACGATGATAATTTTCTTACTCTTAGTTTATTAACTCATTTAAACCCCATCCATCTAAGAACCCCTGGGACGGAGTGGGGGCAGCCCTCAGGACTGGCAGTGGCCTAGGCTTGCGCTAAGGGAAAAGGGTGAAGCTCTGAAACCAGAGGGCAAGAACAGGCTGGCATGTGGGCTGGAGCCCTCCTGGGGGCACGTGACTCAACTTTTCTGCTCCCACCTTTCTGGCCACTCCCTGAGGCCACCGACGTCCCACCTCAGAGTTCTGTGGTTGCCCACCCCACCCCACCCACTCCTACCCATCCCGCTCAGCCCTAATGCCTGGCCCGACTCTGTCTGCAAGACTGCACTGCTTTCCTAGGACTCTCTTACACCAATAATTGTAATTTCATGAACACGTCTCATGTGCTGGACACTGTCAAATGCTTTTTTTTCTTTTTTTTTGAGATGGAGTCTCGCTCTGTCACCCAGGCTGGAGAACAGTGGGTGCGATCTCGGCTCACCACAACCTCTACCTCCTGGGTTCAAGCAATGCTCCTGCCTCAGCCTCCCATCTGGGATTACAGGTGCACACCATCACACCCAGCTACTTTTTATATTTTTAGTAGAAACGGGGTTTCACCATAGTTGGCCAGGCTGCTCTTGAACTCCTGACCTCGTGATCCACCTGCCTCAGCCTCCCAAAGTGCTGGGATTGCAGGAGCGAGCCACCACGCCTGGCCTGAAATGCTCTTTATGTGTATTTTGTCAGTGAGTTCTCAGAACACTCTATGGGAGTGGGTCCTGTTACCCCATTTCATTGGAAAGAAAACTGAGGCACAGTTTTCTGTGAAGGATAAGTGACCTGCCTGCCAGAAGCCCTGGCAGGGCTAGGATTTGAATCCCTAGCCCAAACTTAGAACCACCACGCTTAATGGCTTCTCCATAAGCCTCCCTTTCCCTAGCTGGGATGCCCCTTTCAGTCTCCCTTGGGGAGCCAAATCTCTGCAACACTCAGGCAGTCCCTCTCTCAAGAGCTTTGGGCTGTCGAAGGTTTGCCCAGGCCAGTTGGGGGATGGATGTGCTGATGGGGAGGGGGCTGGGGGAGGTGTCTTTCTGGAGTTCATCTGATTTTAGAATGGAAGTTTCCCATTACTTCCCCATTTTACAGATGAGAGCAGTGAGGCACAGAGAAGATGATCGCTTGAAGTGTCTCGGTTGGTAAGCAGCAGCGCTGGGCTTGGAATCAGGTTTGAACCTGCAGCACGTGACCCACTGCTCTCTGAATGCTGCTTCTACACAAGGCTATTCTGCAGCTATGGAGCCAGCTGCTTGTAGCTGGGCCTGAAGCTGGCATTTCCAGGACTTCGAGCCTCTGCTGAGGTTTTCTTCTCTGAATATACCCCACCAGGGTTCAGCACCAGCTTTGCCCTAAGCACATTCACTTCCTGGAAAGGGAGGGCAACCCCCAACAGGGAGAGGTGTACTAGTATCTTGGCAAGGCAGTCAGGGCAGAGGGAGAAACGTGGGCAATAAAAGGCTTGCAGATTCTTTCATCTTTGTACTTTGTCCCGGGGAGATAAGCAAGTCCAAAATACGAAACACCGTTGGATACATGGATCTGTGCCATGAGTCAGGCTCGTAAATTCTCCATTTCCTGCCTGCTCTTGAGAACTCTTGAGGAAGAGAAAAAGGGTGTGAGGGGTGTGGAGTGGGTCTTCCTAAATTCCATGCCCATGAGCCGGTCCCCGTGGGCTTAGGGGCTCAGACAAAAGCCTTATCACAGAGCAGAGAAGGATCTCTTTGTTTAGAAAGATTCCTCCCACCATCCGTTTAGGCAGCATCCTTAGGACAAAGCCAGAAAACAAAATAAACTGGATCCAGGCTTGCTTGGGCCCTTACTGCCCCCAGTGTGACATTTTTACTCCCTCAAATTATGATTTGCTTTTGCAAAAAGGAAAAAAAAAAAAATCTACATAAGATACTCATTTCTGGGGGTTTTTCACTCGTGAAATATATGGATTATACTGGCCTTTTCCTCTCCAATTTCATGGTGATTTGGAAACATTCCATCCCTTTCCTCCATCCTACTTCCACAGGGCCAAGAACTGAGGCTAATGGGCACTTGAATAAACAACAACGTTCCCCATTTTTAATATAAAGTTGGCGGGTTGACAAGGATTGAGCACTCATTTTGCCATTAACCTTTATTCTGCTATTTTTTTTAAGGGATTCTCACTCTGTTGCCCAGGCTGGATGGAGTGCAGTAGCGTGATCTCGGCTCACTGCAGCCTCTGCCTCCCAGGTTCAAGTGATTCTACTCCCTCAGCCTCCCGAGTAGCTGGGATTACAGGCGCCTGCCACCACGCCCAGCTAATTTTTGTATTTTTTAGTAGAGACAGTATTTCACCATGTTGTCCAGGCTGGCCTCAAACCCCTGACCTCAGGTTATCTGCCCGCCTCGGCCTCCCAAAGTGCTGGGATTACAGGCCTGAGCCACCACGCCTGGCCTATCTGCTCATTTTCAAGTCTGTGCAACTTTCAAGGGAAACTAAATCCCTACACGCCCTACACATTTTACATCAAACTCATCAAAATGTGGCTTCCAAGGCCCCTTTGAAGTCCTAAAACTAGACGTGGTCAAGGGTCCCAAGTGCTAATAAGTGCCTTGGAAACAGACATGTTAATAAAATGTCTCCTTCTTGGCAGCATCCTGGTGAGTGCCTCCCTGGGTTGCAAAGGGAAGTGTGATGAGGAAGAAGCGGGCTTCTGTGCTTCAAAGGGGGCAGGGACTGGGTATCTCTACAAGGCAGCTGCTGTCTGCTCCACCTCCATCAGCCCCATCCGCTCCTGGTAGGAAAGAGGCAAAGTCAACAGTAAAAGTCGGAAAGAAAACACAGAAGTCGAAAGGACCTGGCACCTGGCCTGTCCTGGATCAAGTTTCAAAGTTTTCAAGGTGTTTGCACAAACAGCTGGTTTGCATAAGCATCCAAGCCCAGGTCCAGGTAAGGGTTACCCTGTGGTCCTAGCCATTGACCGATAAAGAGGTGCATCCCACCTGAGATGTCTTGATGTAGCAGGAAGCAGTGGCTTCTAGTGGGGAAATTTACCCGAGGGTAATGTCACCATCGCCCCTTGCAGACCACCAGGTGTAGCCCCAGATGCCAACAAGCCGCCAGGGGGCAGCCTTGTACAAGGATCATCACTTCAGCAGGTGTTGGTCACAGACAGCAGTGGCCGAGACCCAGGCAGGGAATTGTTCCTTACAGCGCCCTGTGGACTCTCTTCTGATCCTCACAACCACCCAGAGAGGTGAGGCAAGGCGACTTCCTCAGGGCCACACAGCCAGTGAACGTCGGAGCCAGCGTTGAAGCTCTGGAGTGCCTGACACCAAAGCCCATGCTGTTAACTTACAAATGCTGCCTCCCCTAACAGAAAACCGCCAGGCTTCACAGTGGAGAAATCAATGGCTGTGCCCTGTGCTCCTCCATGTGCAAACCAGCATCACGCTGTGGCCTCGCCAGACCCCACAGGGCAGAGCTTGCATGGACTCTCTGGCAAGTAGGGAACTGCTCGCCACTGCAGAATCCCAAAATCCACTCAGATAGGAGTCCAAAAAGCAGTGCTTCCTGGCATAGGCCACAGATAAGACTGCTTCCTCCAGGAGGAGAGGATCTTTCCTCCACTCTCCTCCTCCCTCCTCTCAGAGACTAACAATCGATCCCAATTGACAGCCAGGTGTCAGAAGAATCCAGTCTCCCTTCCCTGCTTTTCTCTCCACCTGCAACCCCCATCTGGAGGGCTGGGGGCAGAGCAGCCATTTCCCAACACCATGGCACCTGCCAGAACCTAGCTGGGGGCTCCTGCTTCCACAGTGGTATGACCAGAGGGTAGAGCTCCTACTCTGGGCTCAAAAAGGCAGTGGCCCAGGGTCTGCTCCCAAGTGAATTTTGCATCTGCAAACAAGCACCCAAGGTGGTAGTGCCATCTGTAAAGCGGTGTCACTGCTGTGAGAAGGAGGAGGAGAGGTGCTAGATATCTCCTAAGCATTCAGCTCTCAGAGGCTCTTCTAGAAAAAGGAGAAAGACTGGGGGCAGTGGCCGACGCCTGTAATCCCAGCACTTTGGGACACCAAGGCAGGGTGGATCACTTGAGGTCAGGAGTTCGAGACCAGACTGGCCAACATGGCAAAACCACATCTCCACTAAAAAGACAAAAATTAGCCAGGCATGGTGGTGCACACCTGTAGTCCCAGCTACTTGGCAGGCTGAGGCAGAATTGCTTGAACCCAGGAGGCAGACACTGCAGTGAGCAGAGATCTTCCCACTGCACTCCTGCCTGGGCAACAGAGCGAGACTCCATCTCAAAAAAGGAAAAAACAAAAAAAAGGAGAAACAGAGGCAAAGGGAGGGGAAGACACCAGCAATGATGAGCACAGCGAGGTAACAGGTGACAGCTTCTTGTTTACTCCCTCCCCCCAAAAAAGAGGCCAAATTCACTATCAAAACAAATTGCTAGTCTGTGCCCCTTAAGCCAGGGATTGGGAGAGCTGGTCTGGGGCTCCAACGATGTGTGTGTGTGTGTGTGTGTGTGTGTGTGTGTGTGTGTGTGTGTGTGTGTGTGTGTGTGTGTGTGTGTGGAGCGGAGAGACTGTCTTGCTCTGTTGCCCAGGCTAGAGTGCAGGGGTACAACCGCAGCTCACTGCAACCTTGACCTCTCAGGCTCAAGTGATCCTTCTGCCTCCCAATCCTGAGTAGCTGTGACCAAAGGCATGCACTACCACACCATCTAATTTTTTGTAGAGGCTGGGTCTCACTGTGTACCCAGGCTGGTGGTGTTGAACTCCTAGGATTAAACAATTTATTCTGAAACGACACCATCCAAGAACACCGAGGAACTTTACGGAGCAAATGTTTTATTTAATAAGTTATAAGATACAATTTACAGTCGGCGTTTGATTCCAGTTCGGTTTCCATGTCCCAGCTTAAAACACCTGTGGTCCTTTCACATCAGGCTTTGGGCTGCTCCAGTTTCTGTAGGTGGCTTTTACCCCCAGCACTCGCCACAACCGTGGCCACCTCTTCAGGACTAAGCAGCAAACCCTAGCGGTCCGTCTGCCCAGAACACAATACACATTGGGCTCAGGCAATGTCCATGACACTTTAACCTCATTCCAAAGCCAGCTCAGGTCTGCAGGAGGGCAGGCAAAATTCCCTACACCTCATTTCTGGATGTCTGCACCTGCTACTGCTTCCCAGACAGCCTCAGATGACACATGGCCATGGCCAAGGCGACAGCCGCTGTCGGCTACGCAGCTCTCGCTGTTTCTGCCAAATGGTGAAAAGACCACTGATGAGCTGCTGCTCTTCTCGCCCCTCACCATTCCCGGCTTTCAGGCCAAAGATCGGCAGGAGTTTCATTCTTCCCTGTCTGAACAGATCATTATTTTCCAGGAAAAGTGACCCACAATGCTGGCTGGGGGCGGGTGTGGAGTGTTATGTCATGGGACAGGCCTTGGGGTGAGGGTGCTAATACATGGCCCCCCCGAGGTCACTTTAAACATTTTGGTAAGACACCCCAGGCTGATGAAGGGCTGGAGCGTGTGTTAACATTAAAAGGGATCTTTGGCAAGGCGGAGAACTGCTTGCCACTGCAGAATTTCTTCAGACCAAGGAAGGGACTGAAACAGATTGGAAAACTAAAGCAAAACTGTGGCTGCCGGGATGGTCACGTGTGGTGACTCTGCAAGAAATAATCAGCAGGGTGAGGGGACAGGTACTTGGGAGCCACGTGGGCCTGGCTGCCACCACATCCACTCTGCCCTCTGAGAAGTGTAAGAAGGCTGCAGAGCAGGGGTGTTGGCAGTGAGCAGCGGCAAAGCAGCGCTAGTGATCTAATAGCCAAATACATGAACACAGGCACTGGAAGACAGTAAGCTGGTTTTAAGTCATCTCCTTTGCTAAATGAACTCAAACGTGGTCGCCCCCTTTTCTCTGCTCACGTTCCCCCAGCCTTGTTTCATAAATGCTGAAGAGTGAACCAGCAGCTCAGGCTAGCCAGTTTTGTTTTTCTGAAACATCAGTCTCGTCGTCTTCCTGGTTTGTCTGCTGCAGTGAGTGGTCTGTTCCACCAAGTGTTCTGGTTTGCACCTAGTGTGCTCGGGATCTTCTCAGCCCACTGAACAAGCTTGCATTTCTTAAGATTCCCGAACACGTCCCTCAAGAGTCCAGTCTAGGACTTATTTCTGAAGGCACTTTAGAACAGCAATGTTTTAGGGAGGGGGTTTCAGCCCCACGAACAGGCTGGAGGACTTGGTATAAAATGAATTACAAACAAGCGACAAAAGCAAACACAAACTCTTCCCAGGATTTGAGAAAACTGTTTTAAGGCACTGTGACATGGAAAGGGCTGCCAGGGATGTGTTCCTCCCCCCACTTCACAGCCAGCACGTAATCGCCCCTCTCCTTGACGACGTATGTGACGTTGTATTGCTGGTTGCCTACATGCTTCATGGAGACCTCCTCGCAGGGCGTGGTGGGCCCATGGACCCCAATCAGCAGCATGTTGGAGCCTAGGAGGCAAAAGAAAGTGGTTACTCCATCCGGGTGCATCAGGACAGGCACAGGAAGAGGAGGGGGTATGAGAGCCAAAGGTAAGGGGCTTCCGCGATAATGCTGGGGCCCCCGAGAGGTGGGAGATTACAAGCAGAGGCTCACAGAGCCTGACAGTGTGGGTTCAAATCCCTGCCCTGCCACTTGCTACCTGAGTGACCTTGGACTAGAATTTCACCTCTCCCTATCTTAGCTTTCCCATCTGTAAATGGAATGACAATAGCATGTACCCCACAAGCTAGCTGTGAGGTTGAAGGAGTTATGGCTGCCAAGCCCTAGCACACAGGAAGGACTATTCTAAGTATCCGCTATGAGAATCTTCTTGTTTACCCTCACAAGCACCTTAAGGAAGGTACTTCCAAGAAGAGGAAACTGCCTTTTGGAAAGAGATTTAATAACTTTCCATGGTCACATGGCTACATAAGTTTCATGAACAAACAATGAATGAATGAAGTGGCGGTACCAGGTCTCCAGCCCAGGTGTACTGGACGCCAGAACCCATGCAACCAGCCGTTGAAACCCAAATAAATACCTAAGTTCAAAAGGCGAAAGAAAAAAAAATCATTAAAAATATTAAGTGCATTTTTTCATAAGTTTGTTGGCCTCATATACACTTTTGAAAAGTGTTCATATCCTTTGCCCACTTTTGAATGTGCTTGTTTGTTTTTTTCTTGTAAATCTGTTTTAGTTCTTTGTAAATTCTGGATGTCAGCCCTTTGTCAGGTGGGTAAACTGCAAAAATTTTTTCCCATTCTCTTGGTTGCCAGTTCACTCTAATGACTGTTTCTTTTGCCGTGCAGAAACTGATTAAATCTGCTCTCATTCTGAACTTTGTTCCTGTTTTGAACATAAAGCACACAATGTCTATTTCCTCTGGATGCTTTTAAGACTTTCTTTTTGTCAGTGATTTTCAGATATCTGATTTCTGATTATAATGTGTCCTGACATAGTCTTTCTTGATTTTTTCAGCTTGAGATTTGTTGTTTCTTGGACTTGTCAGTATATAATTTTAATCAAACCTGGAAAAATTTTGAAGAGTTTTTCTCATATATTCTTCCAAAGATTTTCTTTTTATTTTCCCTCTTCATTGTAGGGATTCCAAATATACATATATACCCAAACACACACATATATACATACTTATACATACACACACACACACACACGCACACACACACACACTATATGGCTATTTTATGTTCTCTTGCAAGTTACTGAAGATTTATTTGTTTGCTTTTCAGGTATTTTTCTCTCTGTTTCAATTTGGACAGTTTTTCATTGATATATTTTAAAGTCTAAACATCTTTCTTCTCAGTGTTTCATTTGTAACTAATATCATCCAGTATACTTTTCATTATGTTGTATTTTTGTTTTTCTATATTTAGGTTAATTTTAATCTTTCATTTCTCACTTATACATTTTTATTTTCTTGAAAATATAGAACATATTTATTATACAATAGCTCTTTTAAGTGCCTTATCCATTAATTCCTTTATCTTTTTCTGGAAGTTTATATTTCTTGTGGTTATGGATTACACTTACCTGATTCTCTACTTGCCTGTTAATTTATAAGATGGAAGACTTTCAATTTAATATAATTTCTTGCAAAATTATTTGCATTTCTTCATATATACTCATACTTTGTTTTATTGCATTTTGCTTTATTGTGTTTTGTAAATATTGTCTTTTTTTTTTTTAAAGAAACTGAGGGGTTGTGATATCCCTACATTCAGCAATTTCATTAGTGACCTTTTGCCAACAGCATATTTCTTTGTAGTTCGTGTTGGTGGTCATTATTATTATATCTGCTCTGTTGATCTGTGATGTAACTATTATAATTGTTTTTGAGTGTTATGAACCATGTTATATCCATACATGATGAAGTTATTCTACAAATGTGTATGTTCTGACTACTCCACTGACTGACTATTCACCTCTCTCCTTCTTCTTGAGCCTCCCTATTCACTGAAATATAACAACATTAAAGTTAGGCTAAGTTAGCCCTACATTGGCCTCCAGGTGTTCAAGTGTAAGGAAGAGTCACATATTTTTTATTGTAAATCAAAAGCTAGAAATAATTAAGCTTAGTGAGGAAGAAATGTTCAAACCTGAGGCAGGCGAAAAGTTAGATCTCTTGGGCCAGTTAACCAAGTTCTGAATGCAAATTCAGACTCTCTGAATTATGGTTTCTCTATCTCTTCAGCAAGAATGTCTGGGTCAGTTAGTCCTATGTCTGTTCTGTGTCCTAGAAATTGAATATAATCAAGAAGCTGGTACAATTATATGGATCACATTCTTTGTTTTCTTTCTGTCAGGGATCTTAAAGTACATTAGAAGTGCCACTCTAGTGAATATAAGAATTATAATAAAGCAAAACAGCCTTATGGCTGCTATGGAAAAGGTTTTAGTGCTCCAGATAGAAGATCAAATTAGCCATAACATTCCATTAATCCAAAGTCTAATCCAAAGCAAGGCTCTAACTTCAATTCTAGGAAGGCTAAGCAAGCCAAGGAAGCTTCAGAATAAAAGTATGAAGCCAGCCAAGGTTGGTTCATATTTAAGAAAAGAAGCCACCTCTGTAACATAAAAGTGCAAGGTCAAGCAGCAAGTGCTAATGTAGAAGCTGCAGCAAGTTATCCAGAAGATCTAGCTGAGATCAATGACAACAACGGCTACACTAAACACCAGATTTCCAATGTAGATCGAATAGCCTTCGATTGGAAGATATCATCTAGGACTTTCATAGCTAGAGAGGAAAAATCAATGCCTGACTTCAAAGTTTCAAAACACGTGTAGGTTCTTTTGTTAAGTGCTAATGCAGGTGATGACTTTAAGTTGAAGTCAGTCCTCATTTACCATTCCAAAAACTCTAGGGCCCTTAAGAATTATGCTAAATCAGTTCGGCCTGTGGTGTATAAATGGGAGAAGAAAACCTGGTTGACAGTACATCTGTTTGCAGCATGGTGTACTGAATATTTTAAGTCCACTGTTGAGATTTACTGCCCAGAAGAATAAATATTTCTTTCAAATATTATTTCTTATTGCCAATGCACCTAGTCACCCAAGACTAGGTTGTAAATCTACAAGGAGGTTAATGTTGTTTTTATGCCTGCTAATAAAATATGCATTCTACACACCGTGGATCAAGAAGCAATTCTGACTTTAAGGTGTTAGAATTTAAAAAATACATTTTGTGAGGCTATAGCTGCATAAATAGTGATTTTTCTGATGGATCACAACAAAGTAAATGGAAAATCTTTTGGAAAGGATTCACCATTCTATATGTCATTAATAATGTTTGTGATTCATGGGAGGAGGTAAAAATATCAGCATTTAACAGGATTTTGAAATAAGTTGATTCCAATCCTCAAGAATGACTTTGAGGAGTTCAAGACTTCAATGGAGTAAGAAATTGCAGATGTAGTAGAAAGATTAAGGGAACTAGAATTAGAAGTGGAACCTGAAATATAAATGAATTCCTCCAATTTCATGATCAAACTTGAATGAATGAGGAGTAGCTTCTTATGTATAAGTGCAGAAAAAATGGTTTATTGAGATGAAAACCACTCCTCATGAAGATTCTTTGAACATTGTTAAAATGGCAATGAATTTAGAATATTACACATACTTAGTTGATAAAGTGGTGGCAGGATTTGAAAGAAGTTCTACTGTGGGTAAAATGCTATTAAGCAGCATAGCATGCTAAAAAGAAATATTTTGTAAAAGCAGGAGTCAATCAATGATGTAAATTTTATTGTTGTTTTATTTTAACAAACTGCCACAGTTATCCCAACCTTAAGCAACCAGCACCCTGATCAGTCAACAACCATCAAACATTAAGGCAAGACGCTTCACTGGCAAAAAGATTAAGTCTCAGATGCTTGTTAGCATTTTGTAGCAAGAAAACTTTTCTTATTAAGGTATGTACATTTTAAAGATATAATGCTATAGCACTCAATAAACTTCAGTGTAGTCTAAATATAACTTTTATATGCATTGGGAAACCAAAAAAATCATGTGACTCTCTTAATTGCAGCAATCTGTAACCAAATCTACAAAGCTTCAAGGTAAACCTGTAGCTTTATATTTTGATGGGGCACACAAGTAAATTACTTGGAATCAGCTGAGTCTTTTTGAGTCTTGGTTTAAAGTTTCATAGGATGGGCCCAGAGCATAATTTAGTCTAGGGTTAATTTAGCTGCATTGCTAAGGCTTTTCTGAGAATTATGCCTGATATTCTGTGTATTATGAAATATTTCCACTCTGCCTTGTGGACACACAAACTCCTCCCAGCTCTCTATGAGCTCTGGGAATAGATTACTCCTTTCCAGTGGTTATTTCTCTGGCCTCTTATATCTTTTTCTCAAATGTGTTCAAATGAATACGTAGCTGATGACAGGGATTCCTCTGCCTATATCTGTAGCTCTCCCTCTGAAGCTTTCTCCTGTTAGACACATAAGACCCTCTGAATTATGGCTCCTCTATCTCTTCAGCAAGAATGTCTGGATCAGTTAGTCCTATGCCTGTTCTGTGTCCTAGAAATTGCATATAATCAAGAAGCTGGTACAATTATATGGATCACATTCTTTGTTTTCTTTCTGTCAGAGATCAGAGTCCTGAGCTGCCTATGGTCAAATGTACGAAAACCATTGTATTATTTGATACATTTTTCAAATGTTTAATGTTTTCAAATTTTGTAAATTGCTGATTGAGATGGCATTGCTCCATCATGTCTGGAAACAAACATTTTCTGTTTGGGATATTTTATAATTTTCATTTTCAAGTGAATAATATTTTTTTGAAGCTTACTGTATATTAGTGCAATTACATATTATTTTTATCTGGAGCCTATGTGTTTTGTTTTATTAAAGAGAAAAACATAGGAAGAATTTAGAGAAATACTATTTTAATAGTTTTTATTATTTAAGTTTGTACATATTTTAGTATAAAGTAATTCATCATGAGGCTGGGGCCCTCATGATGAAATTAGTGCCCTTATAAGAAGAGATACAGGGAGCTTGCTCTCTCTCTCTCTGATCATGCATATATGAAGAAGAGGTCATGTGAGGATAAAACAAAAAGTCTGCTCCAACAAATCAGGAGAAAAGCCCTCAGAATGAATCCCACCTTGTTGGCACCTTAATCTTGAACTTCCTGGTTTCCAGAGATGTGAGAAATACATTTCTGTTCATTAAGCCATCTAGTCTGTGGAATTTTATTACAGCAGCCCACAATGACCAAGACAATTGTAATACCAATACTTATGTTAAAAAAGATTAAAATTCATTTATTTTCCCACTCATGGACATGAACATTTTTAAGATATAATGCTATATCATGGGCATGTTAGAAATGAGATGAGCACCCAAATTACTCTTTCCAAATGTGTGTGAGAGTGTGTCTTTAGGTGAACAGGGTGTGTGTGTGTGTGTGTGTGTGTGTGTGTTTAGATGTGAATTTATCTTTGCCTAAACAAGAGAAGCTGATTGCCGATTTCTGGATTTGCCATTCTTTAGCAGAAAATATTGATGAAGTGAGTGGAGAGTTTGGCTATCTGGATCATATTCTGACATTTCACACACCAACTGCAGGATCACATACAAGTTACTTTTAGTTTCTTGTCTGTTAAATTTATGTAATAATAGCTTTTATCATACAAGATTGTTTTGAGTATTTAAATGAAAACAGTTGAAAATGTGGCACATATACACCATGGAATACTATGCAGCCATAAAAAATATTGAGTTCATGTCCTTTGTAGGGACATGGATGAACCTGGAAACCATCATTTTCAGCAAAGTGACACAAGAATAGAAAATCAAACACCACATGTTCTCACTCATAGGCAGGTGTTGAACAATGAGAACACATGGACACAGGGAGGGGAGCATCACACACTGGGGATGAACTGGGGGGGAACTAGGGGAGGGACAGTGTGGGGTGAGGAGTTGGGGAGGGATAACATGGGGAGAAATGTCAGATATAGGTGAGGGGGAGGAAGGCAGCAAATCACATTGCCATGTATGTACCTATGCAACAATCTTGCATGTTCTTCACATGTACCCCAAAACCTAAAATGCAATAAATTATATATTTTTAAAAATACTAATCAGCAGCCCAATGGGCCTTTTTTGGTAATTGGGGGAAAAAAATAAAAAGAAAACAGCTGAAATACTTATAACCATGATACATGCTAATTTATCAGAAATTTTGTGATTATTTATATTACTACCAACAATACTACCTTGAGCAAGTGTCATTGAACCTCTCCAAATTTATTTTGTATCTCTAAAATAAAGATAAGGATTCTCACATTGAAAAATTAACATAGAAGAAAGATATGTGAACTACTGAACACAATTTGATTTTGAATATGTTAATGTTATTTAATTTTTATTAAATACAGATAACCAATTCTATTTATGAATTAACTGTATTCTCTAAAATGTTCTCATTAAATCATTTTTAATGTGTGTATGTTTATAAATGTGTGTGTGCAACATTTTCCCTTAGGAATATATTATTTCTTGTTTTTTAGAGATGCAATACAAAAATCAACTTTATTTAAATGCATTGAGTTTTTTTTTTTTTTTTTTTTTTTTTTAGCCTGGTGATAAAAATATAAATAAATAGCAATCTTATTTAAAAAAACACAGGGGTAGGCCAGGTGGAGTTTTTATGTAGTTTCAG
>CAUYQU010060120.1:0-25020 GCA_963574635.1 Cheracebus regulus
CCCCCCCCCCCCCCCCCCCCCCCCCCCCCGCCCCCGACGCAGCACCGGGCACAATGGGGCACAATGCTACATCCTTTGTTTCCGGCAGGCCTGGGAGCTATATTTGGCTGTGGGGGATAACAGGGTGACTCATGGGAGGGACAGCCGGGGGTGGGAAGTGGAGGAGCTGCCTCTCTGGAAATGCGGCTCCCCTCTGTTCCCAGGCCTGCCGCAGGTGCTAGCCCTCCATGAGCGCTGACAGCCAAACTGCAAACAACGCCAGGGCTCCTGCCTGTAATCCAGCACTTTGGGAGGCCGAGGGGGACAGATCGCTTGAGCCCAGGAGTTTCAGACCAGTCTGGCCAACACGGTGAGACCCTTGTCTCTACAGAAAAAATCAGTCAGGCATGGCAGCATGTGTGGTCCCAGCTACTCTGGAGGCTGATGTGGGAGAATCACCTGAGCCCAGGAGTTCAAGGCTGTAGAGAGCTGAGATCACACCACTGCACTCCAGCCTGGGCAACAAAACAAGACCCCATCTCAAAAAAAAAAAAGAGAGAGAGAAAAAGAAACCGGGCGGACCACAGCACAGCTGCCTCCCACAGCAAAGCAAGGCTCTGTGGTCCCTGCACTCACTCTCGGGATGTGAGACAGTGACCTCAGGGAGCACCCCAGCTGTCTAGAGCCTGGTTAGCGTACTCCAGCCCTGATCCCCTGGGGTGTCTACTCAGACCCCCTGAACTGCCCTAGATTCTCAGGCCAGTGTCTCACTTCTCCAAGGTGACAGCCTTTAAAGCAGACTTGAATGTCTGATAGGGCATGTTCCCCATAGGATATACATATTGTTGTTTTGTTTTTTTAATTTGAGACAGAGTCTCACTCTGTCACCCAGCTGAAGTGCAATGGAGTGATCTCGGCTCACTGCACCCTCTGCCTCCTGGGTTCAAGAGATTGTCCTGCCTCAGCCTCCCAAGTAGCTGTGATTACAGGCACCCGCCATCATGCCCAGCTAATTTTTGTATTTTTAGTAGAGGTGGGGTTTCACCATGTTGGCCAGGCTGGTCTCAAACTCCTGACTTCAGGTGATCCACCCACCTCAGCCTCCCAAAGTACTGAGATTACAAGTGTAAGCCACCATGACCGGCCTCCCCATGGGATTTTTTTAAAAAAAAAATAGACGGAGTCTTGCTCTGTTGCCAGGCTGGAGTGCAGTGGAGGTTGGCTTATTGCAACTTCCGCTTCCCGGGTTCAGGTGATTCTCCTGCCTCAGCCTCCTGAGTAGCTGGGACTACAGGCACATACCACTATGCCCAGCTAATTTTTGTATTTTCAGTAAGGACGGGGTTTCACCATGTTGGCCAGGATGGTCTTGACCTCTTGACCTTGTGATCCGCCTGCCTCAGCCTCCCAAAGTGTTGGGATTACAGGCATGAGCCATAGCGCCTGGCTGGGATTTTTTTTTTTAAGAGACAGGGTCTTGCTGTGTTGCCCAGGCTGGAGTGCGGTGGCTATTCACAGATATGATCCCACTACTGATCAGCACGGGAGTTTTGACCTGCTCCGTTTCCAACCTGGGCCGGTTCACCCCTCCTTAGGCAACCTGATGGTCTCCCGCTCCCGGGAGGTCACCATATTGATGCCGAACTTAGTGTGGACACCCAATCAGCATGGCCCGCTACAGCCCAGAACTCCTGGGCTCAAGCATCCTCCCACCTCAGCCTCCCGAGTAGCTGGGACTACAGGCACGTGCCACCATGCCTGGAGACTGAGATATTTTTAAAATGGGGCTCCCTTTTAAGAAATTTGCTCACTCCAGTACATCTTGAATTGGTCTGACTTCAGAGAGTATAGGTTGAGGCTGAGTCCGAAAGTTAACCCTGGTCTAGGAGGCCTTGGCAAGCCAGTACTGCCAGGACCACCCACACCTGGCTGAGAGGAAGAGCCTCCTGGGCCTGGCTGCCGGCCGGCCCTGCGACTCCCTTTCTTTCTCCTGCAGCGCCTTGATGCTCTGCTTCCTGGGGTCCGTCCTTGGTCCCTCAGTCAAGGGATATCTATCCGTAAACTGCCTTCCTCCCAGCCACTGCCCTTACCACCTGACTCTAGGACAGTCACCTCCTGCCTCAGAGCTCCCACGGGCCCCAGCCTATCTTGCCCCGTCCTGATTCAGTGGGAATGGGTAGGATTCAAGCCCCTCAGTTGGAGAACCAGTCTTCTGCAGTACACTAGGATCCCGGAGCTGAAGTAGAGTCCGGTTAATACATCAGTGCATAGACCCTTCAGTTTTAAGATTCTCTGTCTACACTGGGGGAGGTCTCAGGAATCTGTAGATGGGGAAACGGACACTCAGAAGCATCTGACATTTCACAATCCAGATGTCGATAAAACGGCCAAACTGTGGTATTCAAAAGGAACACTGAATGGTTATCTCATTCAACCCAACTACCAAAAGCAAATCTCTTTACTGCTTCCTTGATTGCTTCCAGTGGCAGGGAACTCACTACCTTGGCATGGTTTTGTTTTGTTTCTTGTTTATGAGATAGAGTCTTGCTTTGTCATCCACCAGGCTGGACTGCAGTGGCATGATCATGGTTCACTGCAGCCTTGACTTCCTGGGCTCAGGCGATCCTCCCCGCTCAGTTCCCCCAGGTAGTTGGGACTACAGGTATGCACCACCATGCCAGGCTGATTTCTGTATCTTTAGTAGAGGCAAGGTTTTGCCATGTTGCCTAGGCCAGTCTTGAATTCCTGGGCTCAAGTCATCCTTCTGTTTTGGTCTCCCAAATTCTGGGATTATAGGCATGAGCCTGGCATGTGTGTTCTGTCTTATATGGAATTCAAATCTTCCTTCTTCCACGTGTGGCCTTACGGTCCTTGTTCTGACTGTGGGTTCTATGAAAGCAGAGTGACAGGGTAGTTTTCTCCCTGCTACATCTCTCCACCTCACACAAAGCTGGAATGTAGCAGTGTTCCATGGCTGTGTTGTGGGAATGATTGCTGAAGCAACACTGAATGTTAGCCAGCGTGCCGCCCTGCAGCCATCTGCTCTGGCTAGACAGCACCAGCTTTCCACACCATCCACATATGACATGGCTTCCAGAACATTCTTCATCCTTCCCACCCCTCTACCACCTGCAGGTTGCAGAGTTATTTTAAGCAGTGGGTCCCTGCAGTGAACTCAGACCTCCAGGGCTGTCCTGAATGGCGCAGAAGCAGGTCCTCCTGCTGCCTACTGGGGTGCACTCCATGCTGCTGTCCACACAGCCTGCCCTGCGAGGGCTTGTTTCAGCATCACACCACGGTTGCGTCTCTCTGAGCCTCAGGCTGGTCCTTTGTGCGAGAGATATAACTTTAACTTCCAGAGTTTTAGCAAAGCGTGAGGCTCTTTGCTTTGTATGGCAATGGCACCACACCCTGGAAGAGGGCAGGTCCAGGCCCTCCTAGGTGGGACCTGTTCAAGGGCCAACAGTCTTGTTGTGGGGCAAGAAGATGCCAGAGTGTGCCCCTTGCTTGGTTTTCTCAGCGAGGAAGACCTGGCATTGGGGGTCTCCCAGTCCCCAAGCTGAGACCCATAAGCAGGTCATCGGCAGGTGTCTGACTGTGGGTGGAGCGGCCCCTGGGCTCCTAGGCTTCCAGCTGCTGTGGGTCAGCTTTGCCAGCCCACAGAGCTGCACAGGCATGGGGTAGTTGTGAACACACAGCTCTGGGTTAGGAAGTGTTTGCTGACTGACTCATGAGGGCTAGGAGGTGGGGCACCACCATAGGCTGGTGGCTGGCAGACTTCATATGGCACCTGGGCCACTGGCTCTTCCTGGTCCTCTCTGCCATGAGGGGCCAGGTCAAACTCACCCCTCTCAACCCAGCCCACAGGTTGCATATTCTTTTTATTTATTTATTTTTGAGATGGAGTTTTACTCTAGTTGCCCAAGCTGGAGTGATCTCGGCTCATTGCAACCTCTACCTTCCGGGTTCAAGTGATTCTCCTGCCTCAGCTTCCCACGTAGCTGGAATTTCAGGCCTCCACCACCATGCCCAGCTTATTTTTATATTTTTAGTAGAAATGGGGTTTCACCATGTTGGCCAGGCTGGTCTCGAACTCTTGACCTCAGGTGATTCGTCTGCCTTGGCCTCCCAAAGTGCTGGGATTGCAGGCGTGAGCACCGCGCCTGGCCACACAGGTCGCGGATCTGATGAAGAGCAGGGAGGAGGCTCTGGCTGAGAACAGCCTGTACCTGAATTTGCAGTGCAAAGGCAGGAGGAGCGAGCGCCACAGACTGCCCCAGGGAGGAACTGGGGCCTCTGCCCAGAGAGACTTTCCTCCCCTGAAGGGGTTTTGTGCCAACGTTCCTCAACAGAACCACCTGGTGGCCACAGAGGCTCAGGCAGAGTTGAGTGGGCAGGGGGCAGGTTGGGTCAGGGCCATGGCTCCCTGCTGAGTTCCACTGAGGGTCACTGTGACAGGGAGGAAATCCCTATGTCCACACAGGGAAGCCAGAGGAAGATGAAATTTGCCCCACACCGAAAAGGAAAGGGAGACTCAGGAGAGAGGCCCCTGCGAGGGGAGGCGTTCCGGCCCACAGTTTCCACTGGGCCAAGGCCTGTTGGGTCAGCAGACACCAGCTGTGTCCCAGCAGAAGGTGGCCGGCTCAGCCCAGCTCTGGGAGGACACCAGCCTGGCTCCCACGCCACTAGGCCTCGCCGGGCCTGAGAAAGCGCCTGCCCAGATGTGCCAGGGACAGCTGGCTCCACACCCAGACCCGCACTGCTGACTCCAGGCACAGGCAGGCACTCGCCTCCCCTTCTTCGCTGCAGGAGGTGTGGCTTTGCAGCAGTGGCTGGTCTAAGGAACTGCCTCCTAGGCCAGCCCTCTGCCTGGAGACCTCTAGCCCCTCAGCTCCTGCCCCAGGCCCCTGGGAGCCCCCTGGAACACCTGCAGTCCTGCGCAAGGCAGGTTGTTCTGAAAGAGTCCTGGGGTCCCGGGACAGAGCCCGCCAGCCCTAGCTGGCCGGAGAGCCTAGGGCAGGTCACTCTCCCGGCCGAACCCCAGTGCTTGGTCCCAGCTCTGCCGGTCAGCATATCACTTTTCTGCCTCTGAGAGCGTGGGCCACCTGAGCGGGCTGAGCAGAGTGGGCAGGAGCAGAGACTGGACTGGAGCCTGGATGCGAAATGCAAACTGGCCCCATATGCAAATCAGTGTTTGTTCCTTCTCTACTGACAACGGCCAGCCACACCAGATGCTGCCACACCCAGATGCCGAAAAGAGTCCCCGTGGCCTGGTCCCTGGGTAACCTCGAGAGAGGAGTGGTCTGGGCACTTGGTGAAGCACAGCAGCGCTCAGCCACTGGGCAGGGCCCAGCTAAGCAGCCGGCCCTCTCTCTTTGGAGTGCTGAGCTATGAGTCCCTGCCCAAGGGCACTCACAGCCCTCTGCCTTTTCTGTAATCTATCCTATCCCAAGTGGAGTCATCACACAGACCATCAGAGATGACTGTCCCCCCCCAGGCTCAGGGCAGACTTTTAGTCTGGGGCTGAGGTGGCCCTGTGTGTCTGGGGGCCGATGTGGGCAGAACTTTGAGGAGCTGGCTGGGAACCTCCCCCGACTCCATAACAGGGACCATGGCAGGGTGCCGGGCCAAGCCCACAGAGCTCTTTTTTTTTTTTTTGAGGCAGAGTCTCACTGGTCACCAGGCACCAGGCTGGAGTGCAGTGGCACGATCTCGGCTCACTGCAACCTCCGCCTCCTGGGTTCAAGCAATTCTCCTGCCTCAGCCTCCCAAGTACCACAGGCGTGCGCCACCACACCTGGCTAATCTTTTTGTATTCTTAGTAGAGACGGGGTTTCACCATGTTGGCCAGGCTGGTCTTGATCTCTTGACCTTGTGATCCACCCACCTCAGCCTCCCAAAGTGCTGGGATTACAGGCGAGCTCTTTTTTTTTTAGATAGAGTCTTTTTTTTTTTTTTTTTTTTTTTAAAGACGAGGTTTCACCATGTTGGTCAGGCTGATCTTGAACTCCCGACCTCAGGTGATCCGCCCGCCTTGGCCTCCAAAGTGCTTGGATTACAGGTGTGAGCTACCACACCCGGCCTGAGATAGAGTCTTACTCTGTTGCTCAGGCTGGAGTGCAGTGGCGTGATCTTGGCTCACTGCAACTTCTGCCTCCCTGGTTCAAGTGATACTCCTGCCTCAGCTTCCTGAGTAGCTGGGATTACTGGCGAGTGCCACCACGCCCAGCTAATTTTTGTATTTTTAGTAGAGATGAGGTTTCACCATGTTGGCCAGGCTGGTCTCGATTTCTTGACCTCGTGATCCGCCTGCCTCAGCCTCCTAAAGTGCTGGGATTACAGGCATGAGCCACTGTGTCGGGCCTCTTTTTTTTTTTTTTTTTTTTTTTGAGACTGAATCTTGCTCTGTGCCCAGGCTGGAGTGCAGTCGCTCGATCTTGGCTCACTGCACCTCCACCTCCTGGATTCAAGAATTCTCCTGCCTCAGCCTCCCGAGTAGCTGGGATTCAGGTGCCCGCCACCACGCCTGGCTAATTTTTTGTAGTTTTAGTAGAGATGGGGTTTCACCATGTTGGCCAGGCTAGTCTCGAACTCCGGACTTCAGGTGATCCACCTGCCTCAGCCCTCCAAAGTGCTGGGATTACAGGCATGAGCCACAGCACCTGGCCATCCACATAGCTCTTTCTTGCCTGAAAGACCCTGGGCCAGGAAGGAGCTAAGCTTGGGACCTTACCTGAAAGATACTGGGCAGGGCGACGCCAGCACTGGGTGCTTGCTGTCCCCTGAGGCTGCAGGTGGCAGACAGCTGGGCCATGGGGGCCCTGGGGAGCCCCAGATGTTGTCTCTTTCAGCTCACTGCTTCTCAGAGTGTGAGGGGGAGACTGGGAGGCCATAAGGAGGAGCCAAGGGCCCCCCCACAGGGTTTACTGAGGAGCCGACAGTGGGGCAGTGGACCATCTGTCCCCCAGGCTGCAGGGCTAAGGAGAGGCTCCCAGCACCAGCAAGCAGGGCCGCCCTCAGGCCCAGCTCCCCCAGGAGTGGATGGCGGGGATACCTGGCTCAGGGCTGAGATGGGTTCAGGGCACCCACTGTGCACTGTGAAGCTCAGCTGAACCTGGGGAATGTTCAGGGCAGGGGAGGGGAGAAGCAGGAGGCCTGAAAGGGAGGGTCCTGGCCAGAGGGCAGATGGGGAAGGTGGGCCCACTCCCAAGCTGCTTCCCTGCCACCTGCTGGGGGCACCAAAATCACCCTAGCCCGGCCCCACCTGACAGCCTTAAAGCCCTTTCAGCCAGGCACGGTGGCTCACGCCTGTAGTCCCAGCACTTTGGAGGCCGAGGCAGGCGGATCACGAGGTCAGGAGTTTGAGACCAGCCTGGCCAACATGGTGAAACCCCATCTCTACTAAAAAATACAAAAATTGGCCGGGCACGCTGGCTCATGCTTGTAATCCCAGCACTTTGGGAGGCTGAGGCAGACAGATCACGAGGTCAGGAGTTCAAGACCAGCCTGGCCAACACAGTGAAATCCTGTCTCTACTAAAGATACAAAAATTAGCTGGGCGTGGTGGCGTGTGCCTGTAATCCCAGCCACTTGGGAGGCTGAGGCAGGAGAATCACTTGAACCCGGGCGGTGGTGGTTGTAGTGAGTCGAGATCACACCACTGCACTCTAGCCTGGGAGACAGAGCGACTCTGCCTCAAATTAAAAAAAAAAAAAAAAAATTAGCCAGGCGTGGTGGTGCGCGCCTGTACTCCCACTACTCCGGATACCGAGGCGGGAGAATCACTTGAGGTTGCAGTGAGCCAAGGTTGCGCCACTGCACTCCAGCCTGGGCAGCAGAGCAAGGCTCTGTTTCAAAAAAAAAAATAAGCCCTTTCAGACCCTGGGCAGGAACCGAAGTTCTGATTTCACGGCAGACCTTGTGTTCCACCAAAATCAATGAGCCCTGGTTCTGGAGGGCCTTTGAAGGCTCCCCTAAGAGCTTGGTCAGAGCCTCAGAGAAAGGAGGCATGGGAGAGGAGCCTCAGATCTGGGAGGCCAGGTCTAGAACGTCCAGCTCATCCTTGGGACCCTGGACCCTGGTCCCTGAAAGTCATGGCCCCTCCTGAGGCATGAACTCTGGGCACTGAACTCCCCAAGGCGCTCGCTTCCAAGGCCCCCAACCCTGGGCCACTTGGAAATCCCCACTCCCTCCTCTTCCGCTTCCGGTCCTCTAGGCTGCTCCTCCCACCGTCCAGCAGGAGGAAAGAGGGCCCTCCCCCACGCCCCAGGGCATCCTACTTTCTGCCTCTCGCCGGCAAACCCCTCCCTATCCCAGTCCCAGCCGGGCTCCACCACTCTGCTGGCCCTGACTCTATCTGTTCCTCCTGTCGGCTTCTTCCAGGTTCCTCTTTGCTCACACGAGGTGCTCCAGCCCACCTCCCTCCTGCTTCCCTGATTTCACAGCCTCCGTATATATGGTTTTAATTATTTATTTATTTATTTATTGAGATGGAGTCTCACTCTGTCACCCAGGCTGGAGTGCGGTGGCATAATCTCAGCTCACTGCAACCTTTACCTCTCGGGTTCTTTTTTTTTTTTTTTTCATAATGATTTCATTATAACCTCCCGGATTCAAGCAATTCTCCTGCCTCAGCCTCCCGAGTGGCTGGGACTACAGGTGCCTGCTACCACACCTGGCTAATTTTTGTATTTTTAGTAGAGAAGGGCCTTCACTATGTTGCCCAGGCTGGTCTTGAACTCCTGACCTCGTGATCTGCCCACCTCAACCTCCCAAAGTGCTGGGATTGCAGGCCACAGCCTCCTTCTTGAAAGAGATATTCTCACCCCATCTGCATCTCCTCCTCCCTTCCTCATTCCTCAGCAGCTGGCCTCCTGCAGCTGCTCCAGGGATCTGCAGAGTCCAGTCCACCCACCCAACCGACCACACACCTACAAGGCCCCCTGTCCATGTCTTCAGAGCCCTCCTCTTCCCTGCCCCCTGGGTGCCTGTTTCTCCGGGCCCGCCTCTCTGCCCTCCTGTCCTCACCGCAGGCCCCTCTCTCTACCTGGGCCTTGGTGCTGGTGGTCTCCCTCTGAGAGTGGAAGTGGGGAGGCTGGGAACGAGGGCTGGCATAGGGCAACTTGGGTACAGAGAGGCCTTGCTATGCACCAGCTGGGTGCCCTTGGTTTCCTCAGGCCGACAGTGAGGATGGTAAGGTGGAATTGACCTCTGGGTCCTGTGAGGACTTACAGGCACAGGTCCAGGCAGCGGCTGCACACCGAGGGGCCGAGCTTTGCCGGGTGGACTCTGGCACTGGTGCTCTCAGGCACAGTGAGAGGTTTAGAGGTTTGCAGAGGGCTTCACGAGTCTGCAGGCATTTGCACTGATCTGGGAGTCCCAGTGACCTGGGCAGTCACACTCATTCTCACACGGCCGGCCGAGCGCATTACTCTTCTGAGCAAGGGGTAGGCATGTTTTGAAGGCCTTGGCTATTTGCTTTTTTTCACTCTGTCACCCAGGCTGGAATTCAGTGGCATGATCTTGGCTCACTGCAACCTCCACCTTCTGGGTTCGAGTGATTCCTTTGCCTCAGCCTCTTGAGTAGCTGGGATTACAGGCATGGGTCATCACGCCCGCTAATTTTTGTATTTTTAGTAGAGACTGGGTTTCACCGTGTTAGTCAGATTAGTCTCAAACTCCTGACCTTGTGATCCACCCGCCTCGGCCTCCCAAAGTGCTGGAATTATAAGCGTGAGCCACTGCGCCTGTTCTGTCTGCTGCCACTAGTCCCAAGGAGGATGAATTCCCTCAGCCTTACCCCACCCTGGGCATCTCTACCCAGACCCCTGGGTGTGACAGGGCTGCGGCTGACAGCAGATGGGTTAAGTCCTGGCCTGGCTCTGGCAGGGATGGCCCCTCATCCTGCAAACCCCTCTGGACTCCTGGCACCTCTCCCCTCATACGGCCCCTCTACCCTCTGACCAAAGGGCACAGGGGCTCCCCCAGGTGGCCAAATGCACCAAGGCCAGAAACTGGGGAGTCCGGCAAAGACTCGCTGCAAACAGCTCGCCCCTTCAACCCCATCAATACAGCTCCCAGGTCGGACCAGGTGTTCTGACCTGGGATTTGGAAAACCAGGCCACCTGGTTGTGGATTTGCGTCTGTAGGAAGCGAGCGGCTTTGCAGCCCAGGTGTCGGTAAGTATTCTTAGCTGGCTGCAGGGGAGCTGCTTGCGGCCATTCTAAACGCTGCAGCAGGGTTTATAATGACACACTCTGCCATGTGTCACAGGTCACAGGACACAGAGATATGGGGACAGGAAACAGCCCAGAGGCCCAGCTCGAAGCCAGAAATGCACCAGTAACCACCATCACGTATTACATGCCTCTGTGTGCCTGTCACGCTGCTCGAGGCTTTCCGTCCCTCATCTCACTTACTTGTCACAAGTAAGTGCCTAGGAGGTAGGCACTCCTTCTCCCCATTTAGCAGATGAAGAAACTGAGGCTGAAGTTAAATCCTTTGTCTAGAATCACACAGCTAGACAAAGCCTGAACTTGAACTCAAACATGTCTGCCTCCCAGCTCCTTGCTCTTAAGCAAGGCTGCCTGTGCACAGAAAGATGTCCTGGCTGCACAACTAGAGAGCCTCAAGTATCCTTGTGAGATGCTCGTGTACGAGGATGTGCAACTCCTTCCTATCCCAGAAGCATGCACAGCAACTGCTTCGCAAATGCAGCTGGAACACAAGGAATACATACACGGGAGAGACAGGAAGGGAGGCGCCAGCTTTCCCCCAAGCAGCACACACAGGCACCCAGGGGCCCTGATACCTGCCGACAGCAAGACGTGTGTGAGACTCAGGCTGGGCATGGTGGCTCATGCCTGTAATCCCAGCACTTTGGGAGGCTGAGACAGGCGGATCATCTGAGGTCAGGAGTTCAAGACCAGCCTGGCCAAATGGAGAAACCCCATTTCTCCAAAAATGCAAAATTAGCTGGGCATGGTGGTGCATGCCTGTGATCCCAGCAACTTGGGAAGCTGAGGCAGGAGAATTGCTTGAACCCAGGAGGCGGAGGTTGCGGTGAGTCGAGATCGTGCTATTGCACTCCAGCCTGGGTAACAAGAGCAAAATTCTGTCTCAAAAAAAAAAAAAAAAGAGAGAGACTCTCAGGGCTTGGTCCTTCTAGACCACAGACACCTAGACACCGATGAGTGAACCAAGATCCAGAAAATTCCAGTGACAGGTTGTGGCCCACTCTCGGTTTACTGGTAGGCTGAGCTCCAGCATTCTCAGACCCAGACAGTTTCCTGGTGACAGCCATGCACAAGCAGGGGACACAGCAACAAATGTGAGCTCAGTTGCACCCGGCTCCACCCACACCTACATCTTCCAAAGACAGAACTCGCTGCCACCATCTGTTCTGCGCAGACATAGGTGAACACTTGGCCTCTTGGGCACACAGTTCAGCTCACAATGACAAGCACACACACAGAGAAACAGACGCACACACACACAGACCCACAAACACACACGAGCGGGGTGTGGTGGCTCATGCCTGTAATCCCAGCTGTTAGGGAGGCAGAGGTGGGAGGATAGCTTGAGCCCAAGAATTTGAGACCTGCCTGGGTGATACAGCGAGACCCCCGTTCTCCACAAAAAAGAAAAAAAAAGACAAAAAAAAAAAAAAAAGTGGAACACAAACATACGAAAGGGGATCTCAGAAAGAAGGGGAAGGCAGGAGGAGCTGGCTAAGGAGCTAAGATCCCTGAAGTCCCATAGACACGTAGGGCGTAAGCCCTGGGCTGCAGACTCTGTCCTCAGGTGGCTGCCACCCCCTTTCCCGGGCCCAGATTGCCATCTGCCTTCTGCCCTCCTGTTTTATTTATTTATTTACTTTTTGAGATGGAGTCTTGCTCTGTCGCCCAGGCTGGAGTGCAATGGTGAGATATCAGCTCTCTGCAACCTCTGCCTCCTAGGTTCAAGCAATTCTCCTGCCTCAGCTTCCCAAGTAGCTGGGACTACAGGACTACAGACGTGCACCACCACGCCCGGCTAATTTTTGTATTTTTTAGTAGAGATGGGGTTTCACCATGTCCAGGCTGGTCTCAAACTCCTGACCTCAGGTGATCCGCCCCCCTCAGCCTCCTAAAGTGCTGGGATTACAGGCGTGGGCCACCGCACCCAGCCTGCCCACCCATATTATTTTTATTATTATTTTTGAGACAGGATCTCACTCTGTCACCGGGGCTGGAGTGCAGTGGCGCCATCACAGCTCATGGCTCACTGCAGCCTCAGCCTCCTAGGCTCCAGCGATCCTCTCACCTCAGCCTCCCAGGTAGTTGGGACTACAGGAGTCAGCCACCACACCTGGCCACCTGGCTCATTTTAAAATTTGTTGTTGAAATTGCGGGGGAGTGTGTCTCACTGTGTTGTCTAGGCTGCTCTTGGACTCCCGGGCTCAAGGGATCCCCCTGCCTTGGCCTCCCAAAGCAAAGCACTGGATGACAGGCATGAGCTACCTTGTGCTGCCACTCTCCTGTTTTAAACGCTGAGCCAAGGCTGAAATACCCATGATCACCACCAGAGGACGCATTAGCATCAAATAATTCCTTCAGCCAGCCTCCTTCCAAAACCCTCCTCGTTTATTCATTCCGAAACATGCATTAAGCACCCGTTTGTGCCAGGTCCTGGGACACAGGGATAAAAGGTGGGGGAAAGAAGAGGAAAGACAATTAGGGCAAGTGAAGAGGTGTGTGCCTAAAGTTTGGTGGGACTGGAGGTTAGATTTTGGGGAAAGGTGTTGGTAGGAGGGGCTGGGTCAAAAAAAAACCCCGGCTAGAATGTACTGAGTTTTCAAGCTGTTCCAGAGTTTCTTTCTTTCTTTTTTTCTTTTGAGACGAAGTTTCGATCTTGTTGCCCAGGCTGGAGTACAATGGCGCGATCTTGGCTCACTGCAACCTCCACCCCCTGGGTTCAAGCAATTCTGCCTCAGCCTCCGGAGTAGCTGGGATTATAGGCATGCGCCACCATGCCTGTCTAATTTTGTATTTTTAGTAGAGACAGGGTTTCTCCATGTTGGTCAGGCTGGTTTTGAACTCCCAACCTCAGGTAATCCACCTGCCTCGGCCTCCCAAAGTGCTGGGATTACAGGTGTGAGCCACCGTGCCCGGCCCAGAGTTTTTATTTTTACATGCATTACCTCATTTACCCCATGACTGTAGGAACTAGGTATCTAGTGTAACTTCCATTATTCTACTTACTATTGGTACAGTAAGGCAGACATAACGAGAGTTACTACCCCATCAGATTGTTGTAGGGATTAAACAGCTCAGCATGAGTATGTGTAAAGCACGCAGAAAACTGCCCCGTTGTTATCGTCATCCTCATTTTACAGATGGGGAAACTGAGGCACAGTTAGCAAGGAGTAGGTTTCAATCGTGAGCAGGCTGGTTCCAGTGCATGAGTGGTGGAGGCCAAGACAGTAGCTGGGGAGCAGACCAGGAGAGGTAGGGGCGTGTGGGGCATCCGAGAGGAGAAGCATGGGGTCCAGACCTACCCTCTGGCCTTGACCTGGGAGAGCGCCTCCACGTCCCCAGGGCTGAAGATAAAGGGAAAACAGCTTCCAGAACCCTCTGCCTCATCTTTCTTGGAGAGCTTGGGGATGGTGTGAGGGCCAGGTCCCTGAACTCTGGCTCCCTTCTGTTTGGGGCTCAGGGCTCCACAGGGATGGATAGGCCTCTGTACTGGCCTCTCCTGGCCGGCCTGGCACCCTAGCCCTGGCCCATGCAGCGGGGACCAGGGGCCCACCCACTCTGTGGCTGCCAGTCCCCTAGCATCTGGGTGGAGTGAAAACACTCCTCCACCCCACTACACATGTTGAGGCTTTACTCCCACAAAGCCCTCATCTCTATAGGATCCCATGTAATCTTCACAGCAACCTGGGAGATAGGCTCCTATTATCTTAGTCTCACATCTTCGGGTGCCAAGGAAGGAGCTTGCCCCAGGTCACACAGCCCGTGCTTGGACCAGCCCTCTGCCAGGATTTTTGCGGCAAATCATGGGCTCTTACTCCCACCCCAGCCCTGTTCCCTGCACCACGGGGCCCTAGGTGGCCATCTAGGGGATGGAGGTAGCTGTCCCTTGCGGATGATGACCCATGTGCCTGGCTGGGGATGCAGCTGCTTGGAGGCATGGTTGACAGTCATCAGCATTCAAAGGGGCAGAACCTGCGTCCAACTTCAGTCCAGGCCGGGGACACCTGGGTAGGAGGGAACCAGCGTGTGAAGTACGGAGCCTTCTGAAAGGTGGGGATGGAGTGGGACGTGCCTGGGCAGGCGAGTGGGGACAAAGAGGGCGCCAGCACACCTGGCGGCCAGGCCGCCCGCGCCTGCCAGCCCAGATTCAAAGTGGAGCCCAGGCTGTGATTGGCGGCCCAGCCCGAGCCCCACCCCTTCTCTCACCTCCCAGGCCGCTGGGAAAGAAGCATGGAGTGGAGAAGGCCCCTCATCCCGCCTTAAACCACCCAAGACTGTCCTGGCTGGTGGTGAACTGCTAACAACCTCTCCTGCTCCAAACTCTGCCCGGCCCCCTCTTGGAATTCTGGCGCCGCCTTCGGTCCCAGTGACCCTTGGAGCTGCCAGGCTCCGGCCATCGAATCACCCCTCCCTGAGCTGTCCTTTAGCCTGCTGCCTCCTCCACTACCTGGTCTCACCCCCAGCCCGCCCTCTCCGATGTCCCCTGTTCTCTGAGTGCCCTCCCAGTCCAGCCACCACCCACAGCCAGGCCCAGGACGGAGCCGCTTTCTGGGCCCTGTCCCCTGTCTCCTCGGGCCCACGGGACCTCCCGTGCCCATCGGGCTTTCCCCCACGGTGGTGGCCCAGCTTCCTGCTTGGACCCCGGGGACCCCGCGCGCAGCTGGGCCGGGGGCGGCGGCGGGGGAGGCCGGTGCACAGGTTGCCGGCCGGCGGCGGGGGCAGGCGGGTGGCGAGGCTGGGCGGGAACCCGATTCCGGGCCGGTGCCCCGCCCCGGCGCAGATGGCGGCTGCGGGTCCGGGGCCGCTGCTGGGGGCTCTGGTTTCGGCCGAGAGGGGCGGGGCCAGCGCCAGGGGCCCCGGGGAGATCGCGGCCAATCACGACCCGGCCCGGACGCTGCCCCCGACCCCGGCCGCCAATCACTGCCTGGCCCGGCCGCCCCCGCCCGGACGCGTCCTTTGTTCCCGCTCCCCTCTGCATTCCCCGGCGCCCCGCTCTGGCCCTTCGGCTTCCGGACCGTGCGGACCCGCCCAGTGCACGCGCGTGGGCTGCGCCCGCCCCAGGTGCACTCCGGGCCCCGCCGCCAGGCACCGGCCCGTGAGTGGCTGGGCATGCTCGTGTGCCCTTGGCGGCCCCAGGCGCTCGGGATGGCCTGACCAAAGCCCCAGAAGAGCCCTTTGGAGGGACTGAACTTTGACCACGGGCGGAGGGCAACGGAGGAACCGAGGACCTGGGCAGTGTCCAGCCCGGGCCCCGCCTTCCCTTCCCGGGCCACGGCTCTCCTCACTCTCAGCCTCCTTGCTTTGCCCACGCTGCTGCCCTGGCCCCGTTGCCTTTCATATACCGACTTCCTTCCAGACCCGCTTTGGGGATGCACCCCCCACCCCGGTTGTGGTCCCTTTGGTCTGGGTCTGTGGCCTCCCCAGCAGAAAGCCCCAGCTCTCCGCAGGGCTCACGTACTGTGCAAGGGGCCTTCAACAAGCCCTGGTCCCCACGCTTCCGCGGGCACCCCAAGCCTGATCTTGGTTCTGTGTGAGGCTGCCTGGAGGCTCTGTCACTCACTGAATCAGAGCTGCGGTATTTTCAGCGGTTAAATGGGCACGATTATAGTACCAGGGTCAACTCTGTATCCCAGGTCAGAACTCCCGTAAGGATTAAAAGAGCTGGCCAGGCACGGTGGCTCACACCCGTAATCCCAGCACTTTGGGAGGTTGAGGCGGGTGGATCATAAGGTCAGGAGATTGAGACCATCCTGGCCAACATGGTGAAACCCCGTCTCTACTAAAAATACAAATATTAGCTGGGCCTGGTGGCGTGTACTTGTAGTCCTCGCTACTCGGGAAGCTGAGGCAGGAGAATCGCTTGAACCAGGGAGTTGGAGGTTGCAGTGAGCCGAGATTATTGTGCCACTGCACTCCAGCCTGGGGACAGAGCGAGACTCTTATCTCAAAGAAAAAAAAAAAAAAAAGCTGGGCACGGTGGCTCACACCTATAATCCTAACACTTTAGGAGGCCAAGGTGGGTGGATCACTTGAGGTCAGGAGTTCAAGACCAGCCGCGCCAGCCGGGTGAAACCCTATCTTTAAGTAAAACAAAACAAAATACCCTCTGCAACGAACAGAAGACCCAGCTACCTAGCTAGGAGCCTTGGCACCCACACAGGCCCCACCCCTGCCTCTTCCTAATCCCCAGGTCCAGGGGACACTCCTGCTCTCCCTCTCGCTCTTGGAGTTCCCTTCCTAGACCTCTTCGCCTTCTGCTCAAGACCCCACCCTCAGCCCCTTCTCCCCTTATTCTCTCCACCTTCTGCCAGGCCAGTCAATCTCAGACCTCCCTGCCCTGCCCCCACCTCTCTCCTGCACCCCTGGAGATATCCTTCAAACATCTCCAACTAATTTTTCTCAAATGCAAGCACCCCAATGGCCACACCTGTTCCTGTTTCTGTGAAGGACTCACCATCCTTACCATTGCCCAGGCCAGAGACCCAGCTGTCCTCCTCACCCTCGTGGCACCCCACCATATGCTGGGGCCAAGTCTGTGCTCCCAGGCCTGGCCTGCCCCGTTCTCCCAGGTCAGCGCCTTGGCCCACGCTCTTCTACGTTTGGCTTGGTCTCTTAATCCGTCCGCTAGCCCTCTGCCTCTACAGTCTGTAGGGCCCACTGCCGGGAGGGCTCCCCTACACTGCCTTCAGCATCCAGTCCCAGCTCCTGGGTGTAACTGACTGAGCCTTGCCATCTGGCGCTGCCTGGCTTCCTGTTTCAACCACAGGCACACAGGATTGCTCCAGCCGAAGCCCATGAAGCTAACGAGGAGATTGGGAGTGGGTCCACCTTTCCCAGGCCCTAACAGAAGCAGGGCTAGGCCCTGGGGGCAGTCGGAGGAATAGCCGAGGCGGGGAGCAGGCTGGCTCTGCAGACAGGCTCTGCAAACAGGCACACAGGGTGTGAATCCTGGCTCAGCCCTTGCCCTGCTGAGCGACTCTGGCTTAGTTACTTACCCACTCCCACGCTCATGGTGTCCCAGATGGGTTTCATATCACCGGCTGGAGAAAAACTTGGGACCCAGGGCCAAAAATGGTCTGGGGCTGCCTTCCCTCTGGGGATTCCCCAGGGCCCCAGCTTCTAAATCACCTGGTGGGGGGTGGGGAGATGGAGGAGCCAGTTGAGAGGCACTGGGGACAGGGGAGGAGTAGGGGCTGAGGGGTAGGGAGGCTGACAACAGAGCGCAGCTGCTGTTTGCACACAAACCCCAAGCTGATAATGAGTGGAGGGGCAGGAACAGGGCGGGGAAATGGCTTGGCAGGAGCCTCTGCCAGCTGAAGAGGCTGCCCAGAATGGACCCCCCCACCCCCGCAGACCCCAGTTCTGGGCTCTCACTACCCACACCCAGCGCATAAATCTGCTCTCAGGCCTGCAGCATGGAGGGCAGGGGGGCCCAGTCTGGGTGATCTGGCCCCCTAAGCCCAAGCCTTAACTCCTTTTCCTGGGCCACATGCATCCTGAGCCCTGCCCTGGGGAGGCCCTGGTCATGGAGCTCGGGACTCTGCAAGGAGCTGGGAGCAGGCCCAGGCTCTGTCTCTGAGCTCCTGGTCAGAATGAAGGCCCTTGAAAAGGCTCTGAAGAAGAGGGGACGCTCCCAGATGTGAGGCCTTGAAGAGTCCTCTGCACTGCAGCCTCCCAAACAGGAGCAAGAAGCCAGACCCAGGGATGTGAGGAGGTCGGGAAGCTCCTGTCAGCCGCTTAGGCCCCAGTAATGCCAGGAGGGCCTGGGTAGTCGACCAGATAGGATCCAAACACAGCCAAAGAACGAACTGTCGCAGTGACACACGCCTGTAGTCCCAGCTGCTTGGGAGGCCAAGGCAGGAGGATTACTTGAGCCCAGGGTGTTGGAGGCTACAGTGAGCCATGATTGTGCCATTGCACTCCAGCTTAGGCAAGAGAGCAAGACTCCATCTCCGAAAAGAAAAAAAAAAAAAAAAAACAAGCTAAGGAAGACCAGCCAGGCCCCTCGGGGTGTCAGGAGTGGGAAACTCCCCATTTGCTCATCCCCACCTGCCTGAAGAGTCGTGGAAGGGTTTCCCTTTCTGTGACCCCAGGGCCCTGCTCTGTTCATCTGTGCATGCACCCCCAGTCCCCACAGTCTGACTAGCCTGTTGGCATCCCCCTGGGCAAAGAGCTGCCCCATGCTGGAGGCTGGCTTCTGCCATGTGGGCTGTGGGCGCAGCTGACAGGCTGTGCGTGCGGAGACCGAGAGCGGAGACCAAGAGTACGTGCTCCTGCTGCTGCCGGGTGCCAGCCTAGCAACGGCTCCCAGGGGCCGTGAGAGGTGGCGCCGAGAGGGGATGGCAGCTCTGGTACCCTCCCCACTGCGCTGCCTCCTAGTTCCCTTGTTGCTTGAGCTCCCTGCCAACACCTGCTCCAGGAGAGGGTCAGCCTGGCACTAGGCCCCAAGGACAGCAGAGGACCATGGCAGCCTGCACACCGCAGAGGGCTCGGTGGGCTTCTGCTGGGGCCAGTCCCTAGGAAGCCAGGGGCTGAGCTTCAGGGGGAGCAGCAGGGAGGAATCCCCTCTGTGTGAACCAGGAGCCCTGCCCTGGGCAGAGCATGGTTGGGGAGCAGGATGGTTCCCTTAGGTGCCCTTTTTAGCTGCTCACCCCCATCTCAAGGCCAGAGTGAGACAGGAGGGGAGGGAAGTGGGAGAATGAGGTGGCAGTGAGAGAGGTTGGGGGAGAGGCACACAGCAAGGAGGAGGAAGGGGAGGAGGAAAGGGGGAGAGAGAGGGGCGGGGGGGGGGAGGAGGGGGAGGAGGGAGGAGGAGTGGGGACGGGAGGAGAGGAGAGGCTTGCAGCCAGGTGATGCGGGGGCCTTGAATGCCAAGCAAGTAGTTAATCCTGGGGTTAGGAGGAGCCACCAGAGAGACAGAGCAGGAGGGAGACCATGGCCACAGGGCAGTGAGAGGAAGCCAGAGGGGAATGCATTCGGGGAGCGGTGCCCTCCCACAGGGGCAGCTGGAGCCCAGGCCTGGTTCCGACCTGTGCGCGACCTGCTGTGGGCAGCTAGGCAGCTGTGATTTGAGGCAACACGATGGCCTGTCCCTGTTTCCGGGAGGGTGGGATAGTATAACGTACGTAGGCAGAGCTGTCCTGTCAGCAGTAGGGAGGAAGAGCGGCCTGGATAGGAACTCAGGCTCCTGAGTCAGAACGGTAGCCCCAACGTGTCAGAAATGGGCACCTTTGGCTGGGTGCAGTGCCTCACGCCTGGAATCCCAGCACTTTGGGAGGCTGAGGCGGGCGGATCACCTGAGGTTGGGAGTTCAAGACCAGCCTGACCAACATGGAGAAACCCCGTCTCTAAAAACAAAATAAATAAATAAAAATAAAAAATAAATGGGCACCTTTGCTCACTTTCCTTCCTGGGCGTTAGGGGCAGTGGTGTCCACAGTGAGCACTGTTGGGCTCCTGAGGGGCCCTGCCTGGCACTGGTCACACAGCTGGGGCCACAAACAGTATGTGTCCTTGAGCCCAAGTGTGGCACAAGGCATTGAGGGGAAGGGCTCGGCCTGAGTGGGCACGTGAATGAGCAGGAATTGGGGAGGTTTGAGCAACAGCCCCCGAGGCAGACCAGCAACCAGCGTGAGGGGCTCCAGAGCCCTAAGAGAGGCCTGGGTACCACCAGGGAAGAGACGGCTGGGGGCAAGGAGCCAGCAGCATGTCTGGTTCTAGAGGGCAAATGGGACTTGATAGGAAAGGCATGCTGGAGTGTAGAAGTTTTCCTCCCATGCCTGAACGTGTGCCCATATGCCCACCCTGGTGGGCCTGGATGAGTGTGTGTTCGGGATGCTTTCCCTGGGCTGGATTTCACAAGCCACCACAGGGCCCACCTCACTGCAGGGCTTCCAGGCCACCGGGACCTAAGGATGGAGCATGCCTACTTAGGACCCCAAGGCCAGTTCCAAAGAGGCCAGCCCAGTGCCACCCGGAGAGGGGACCGAGCTGGCTGGGGCCCCAGGCCTTACCCGGCCCACCCTCCGAGCCCACAGAGGAGTCATTGATGGCACAAGAGTGCCCAGAGGCCACCGCAGCTGGCGCAGCATGGGCACCGCTGAGCCTTGGAAGGGGGAGTTGGGATGAGCCTGCACCCTGGGCTGCTGCCCAGCAGGCCCCTGAACCCGGAGGTGAGAGTGTCTGTGGTCAGCCTGTGCCCTGGGCAACCTGGCCTCCAGTGCGCCTGCGCAGACAGGGCTACCTAAGTCGGAGCCACACACTCATCTGTGGGTATTGGCAGAAGGCCAAGGACCCCCAGTCCACCCTCACCCCCACTCACTTCTTCTGTGACCCTTCCCCGCCAGGCAGCACAGGGGCCCCTGTGGCTGGCCCGCCACGAAGCTCTGGCCTTGCTTCTCACCACTGGACTCCCAGGGGGCCCCTGTCCTCCCACCTCTCCCATTCGCTGCTTTCCTGTGCCTTGAGCCCTTTGGGCACCCACCTCCTTCCTCAACCAACTTATCTGTCTGTCCAAGGCTTTACCTCCCCCTCAAGCCTCCAGGAGGGACTGCCTCCTCCATGGAGCCTTCTAGGATTGCTGCGGGCCATCTAGGGCCCCCAGGATGCCTTGTGTTTTGCAGGCACCTCCAGGGGAGCTAATTATCATGATAGATTCGGACTTCTCACATGCAAAGCTCATTAGGGGACAGAGCTGAGCCCTACATTGTCCTCCCTTTCTCCTGGTAGGCACTGAATAAATGTCACAGTGGCCGGCGGACCACTCTGCTCCCTTCCTAGTTTCCCTCCAATTTTCAGGCAGGTTGTCCCCAAGTCAGGCTCAGGTAAGTGAAGCCATGCAGCCTCCCCAGCCTCAGTCTGGCTCCGTTCACACCCCACAGGGCCAAGCCCAGGCGGACACCCACACTTACACAGACATGCACCCACACAAACGCACAGAGAAAAAAATGCAGGCCGTGCGTGCAGGAGACACAGATGCACGCTCACAGATTCACACACACTCACAGGCACACAGTGTGCACATCAGACACAGGCATTCCTGGACACGTTGGCAGCCACACACACACACATAGACCCGCTCACATACAGGCACATACACAGAATGCACAGGCACACACTGGCATACACCCGGCCAGGCCTCAGGTGCTGGAAGAGGAACTGCTGATCAGCGACCCGGAGCTGCCACCTCCTCCCTCAAGGAGCCCCCAGTCCGGCAGAGGGCGCTCTAGGCCCCATCCCTACAGGCCCCACCACTGGAGGGTCGGGGGCTGGGAGGGAGCACGTGGTTGCCTCCTGCCCTCCCAAGCCAGGTCCCCTTTGTTTCACCGTCCCCCAACTCCTGGGAGGTGGCTGTGCCTGGGGACCACCTGAGACTGTGCCTGAGGACCGAGAGTCCTGCAGGGCCTGCTCGGTTGCAGTTGCGCTCATCTCACCCTGGAGATGAGCCTGGGGGCTATGGAGCAGTGAGAGGACTCAGGCTCAAGGACCCAGGCTCGAGGCAGGTGCCCAGCACCAGGACAGCAGCCACCACAAGGGTGGAGAGCCCGCCTATCACTCACGCTTGTTCCAGGCAGGACCGTGGACCCCCCCAAAGCCCTGCAATCCCCTACCCCTCACAGTACAGCCCAAGGGGCCAAGGGTGCTTGCCCTCTGGCCTCCCCATTGTCCCCTTGAGAGCTTGTTAATGAACTGTCCTATGGTGGGAGGTGGGGAGGGGCTTCCAGATGCCGAAATGGGAGCTGAGAACCCCAAGGGCGAGCCCCTCAGTCTTCCACGTCTCAGTGCCCAGCTCTTCTGGCTTCACCTCTCAGCACCCCCCTTCACCCTCTCACCCCAACTTGGAGCCTTGGAGGTTATGCATGGGAGTCATTGAAGACCCACCTCTGCTACTTACAAGTTAAGAGCCTTGGGCGATGATTTAACTTCCACAGCCTCAGTTTTCTTATCTGTGAAACAGACATCTTTAGCAGTCCCTGCCTTGAAGGAGGGGCTGGGAACAAGGCAGTGCATGCCGAGCCTGGGTATGGGGCCAGGCCATGGTGGATGGACCTTAGCTGCTTTCGCCTTGGTGATCATTGTGTGCTGAGTGCTTTCCTGGCTAAGCCTTTGGGACAGTATGTGGACCCCAGCAGGGAGCCACATAGTATGTGTTCACTAAACCCCAGTACAAGAACCGGAAGGGGGTGGGGCCAGCCCAGGAATGCCACACTTGTGCCATCAGCCAACAGCCAGCATCAGGGAGAGCCTGGCGAGGTGCCCGGCGTTGTTTTCTAAGTGGTTCAGTTCTTGGGACTTGAGTTTCTATTCCTGGTAGGGCCAAGTTCTGGACCTGGCGATGGGCCTTGGCTGAATGAGGTTCCTCCTCCTCCTCCTTCCACCAGGGAAGGACGAGGCTGCCCCTCCCCACCCACCAGCCCCCCGAGTCTCCTTCGCAGCTGCTCCCACAGGCTCTGTGCAGTTCAGGCGGGCGTGCCTGCACTGACTCCTCCTCTCCCAGCTTGATCAGACCAAGGGGCGGGGGTCTCCCCTCCCTCAGGGGTGTTTCTGGCCTGCCCCAGGGCAGGCAGGGAGCTGGCCAAGCCTGTGGCAGGGAGGGGGTCCTGTCCACTGTCTCAGGGTCCCTTGCTAGGAGTTCAGCGGTACAGGGGGCTCGGCAGGGCTGGGGTGTCCTTAGGTACATGGACTGTCATTAGCGCCGGCCTCACTCCAAGTGAATTAGCTGATCCTCAGGGAGCAGGTGCTGAGGCCTGCAGGCTTCTGGCGCTGGCGAGTGATTCATGACCATAACCTCACCCACAACAGAGGCCCGTGGCATCCCTGCCCCCAGCCCATTGGCCTGGCCAGCGGCTGGGAGCCGGAGGCTGGTGCCCAGAGCAGCCCTGGCTGCCGGTCCACCTGCTATTCATCCGTCTATTCATCAGCCCATCCCTGCCCCCTCCCACTGGTCTGCTGCCTCCATCTGCCAGGCCCTCCTGCATGCAGGCCTGGCCCACTCTGCCAGGCTCCGTCTCCTACTCTCTGAGTCCCCTGGCACCTTGGGTGACCCCAGGGAGGCCCCCTTGTCCTCCTTCCCCCATCTCTGCGTCTTTCTGCCCCCTCAGCTGAAGCCCTGGGATCCACTAACTGGTGTTGATGAAAACCAGAAGTCTGCTTTTGCAGAAAAGCCGGCCCTTGGCAGCCTCTAACAAGGCTGAGGGAGGTAGCCCCTTGGACCCAGCCACAAAAGCCCTGAGGAACCCATCCCACTCCCTTCGTGGTCCCCAGAATGTTCAGTTCCTCCAGTGGAGGCATGTGTTCAGTGAGCATGTGCCGATGAGTGCAGGAACGCACAGCTGCCCTTCCCCACAGCAGACACTCGCTTCACCCGCATGGCTCACATCTGCTCTCATGTCTCCCTGTCTCTGGCTTGAAAACTGGCCTACTGCGGCGACAGTGTGAAAAGCTCTCACGTTTTGAGGCCAAAAGACCTGAATTCCAAACCTGGCCTTGTCTGTGAGCTGTGTGATCCTGTCTCTGAGCCAGACGTCCTCAGGTCATGTGAGGCCAGTCCCCTGCCCCTGTGCTGGCTCTGAGGCATGTATCTTGTGCAGAGAATGCAGGGCATAGAGACGCCACCCAAATGCAGGCACCACAGCAGAGCTTGGCTCAGGACGCTCTTCCTCCAGGCCTCCTTAGCACGTATGTGTGCAATTTTCCCGGCATTGTTCTACAATCCTTGATGTGTCGCTCTGTAATTGATCTTAAATGGTTTCATCATGATAAATAGCATCTATAGAGCAGTTTACAGTCTGCAAAGTGCCTTTTTTCTCACCCCAATCCCACCTTTGCAAAGAGAAATGGAGAGGTGAGGTGCGGTGGCTCACGCCTGTAATCTCAGCAGTTTGGGAGGCAGAGGCGAGTGGATCATCTGAGGTCAGGAGATCGAGACCAGTCTGACCAACATAGTGAAACCCCATCTCTACTAAAAATACAAAAATTAGCTGGGCGTGGTGGTGTGGCCTGTAATCCCAGCCACTCAGGAGGCTGAGGTGGGAGAATCTCTTGAAACTGGGAGGTGGGAGGTTGCCGTGAGCCGAGAGCACGCCACTGCACTCCAGCCTGGGCAACAAAACAAGACTCCATCTCAGGAAAGAAAAAAAAAAGAGAAACAGAGACTGAGAGAAGTGAAGCTGGGGCCTCCCCTGACCCCTGGGGTCTGGTGGTCGATGGGAGAGGCCCGCATTGCACCCATGAGGAGGCAGCGTTGTCTCATGAGCAGGCTGTGCTTTGACGTCCCAGGTGTGAGTGCATGACTGTGTGCTCGCCCTGGTGTGCAGGTGTCCAGACTGAGAGCAGGTCAGGGCTATGGAGGAGTCATGCCTGTCATGGTAGGCAGTGGGACTGGTTAGCTCCACAATCCCTCTCTGTTATTGGGAAAGGAATTGGACCACATGAAATGCCTCCAGTGGAACTGAGTTTCTTTCTTTCTTTCTTTCTTTCTTTTTTTGAGACAGAGTTTCCTTCTCTTTGCCCAGGCTGGAGTGCAATGGAGCAATCTCGGCTCACTGCTATCACAGGCGTGTGCCACCATGCCCAGCTAACTTTGTGTATTTTTAGTAGAGACAGGGTTTCGCCATGTTGGCCAGGCTGGTCTCGAACTCCTGGCCTCAAGAGATCTGCCCGCCTGGGCCTCCCAAAGTGCTGGGATTACAGGCATGAGCCACCATGCCTGGCTTAATTTTTAAATTTATTTGTAGAGACAGAGTCGCCCTATGTTGTGCAGGCTGATCTCAAATTCCTGACCTCAAGTGATCCTCCTGCTCCAGCCT
>CAUYQU010060121.1:0-22198 GCA_963574635.1 Cheracebus regulus
AAAAAAAAAAAAAAAAAAAAAAAAAACGGAATGGGTCCAGATTAGGTGATCTACAAGGGTGCTACTCAAAGCATCTGCAGACTGGGGCTGGCTGGTAAGTACAGTACACAGAACGCAAGCCCAGAAACTCATACTTTTTCAGGGGATGACAACCTGCCAAGCTGCCATCCCTGCTCCATCCGAGCCTGTGCTGAACATAACATCTTGTCTGGCATTATCCAATCAACAGTTAGTCACATGCAGCACAAACTGTATACAGGGCCGATCCCGCACAGACTGGAAACATTAAGCACCTAGTCTGTCTCCAGGAAGCTTGAGAGGCACTGCTCAGCAAGACCCTTCCCCTAGTGAAGGATCGTGAAAACAGAATCTCCCACCATCCATGGATGCCAATCAAAGGTTACTCATTCCAAGCAGGGATCGGTACCTCATGCCTGTAATTCTAGCACTTTGGGAGGCTGAGGCGGGTGGGTCACCTGAGGTCGGGAGTTCAAAACCAGCCTGGCCAGGTGCGGTGCTCACGCCTGTAATCCCAGCACTTTGGGAGGCCGAGGCAGGCAGATCATGAGATCAAGAGATTGAGACCACCCTGTCAACATGGCGAAACCCTGTCTCTACTTAAAAAAAAAAAAAAATTAGCTGGGCGTGGTGGCACGTGCCTGTAGTCCCAGCTACTTGGGAGGCTGAGGCAGGAGCATTGCTTGAACCCGGGAGGCAAAGGCTGCAGTGAGCTGAGCTCGCACCACTGCACTACAGCCTGGCGCCTGGCAACAAAGCGAAACTCTGTCTCAAAAAAAAAAAAAAAGAAAAGAAAAAAAGAGAGAAAAAAAAAAGACCAGCCTGGCCAACATGGTGAAATATCTCTACTGAAAGCACAAAAAATTAGCCGGGCGTAGTGGAGCACACCTGTAGTCTCAGCCACTCGGGAGGCTGAGGCACGAGAATCACTTGAACACATGAGGCGGAGGTTGCAGTAAGCTGGGCATGGAGGCTCACACCTGTAATCCTAGCACTTTGGGAGGACAAGGCAGGCAGATCACCTGAGATCAGGAGTTCGAGACCAACCTGGCCAACATGGCGAAACCTGATCTCTACTAAAAATACAAAAATCAGCCAGGCATGGTAGTGTGTGCCTGTAATCCCAACTACTAGGGAGGCTGAGGCAGGAGAATTGCTTGAATACAAGGCGGAGATTGCAGGGGTCTGAGATCTCACCACTCTCCTCCAGCCTGGGCAACAGAGCGAGACTCTGTCTCAAAAAAAAAAAAAAAAAAAAACCCCTTTGGGCCAGGCGCACCACCTGTGGCTCATGCCTGTAATCCCAGCACTTTGGGAGGCTGATGCAGGCGGATCACGAGGTCACGAAATCAAGACCATCCTGGCTAACACAGTGAAACCTCGTCTCTGCTAAAAATACAAAAAATTAGCCAGGTATGGTGGCGGGCACCTGTAATCCCAGCTACCTGGGACGCTGAGGCAGGAGAATCACTTGAACCCAGGAAGTGGAGGTTGCAGTGAGCCAAGATCGCGCCACTGTACTCAGCCTGGGCAACACAGTGAGATTCCGTCTCAAAAAAAAAAAAAAAGCCTTTCTGAGAAAATGCCAGAGCTCCAAGCTCTGACTTCAAATGTGGGCAGTTTAACAAATGTGAGCTCAAATCCTGGCTCTGTCCTTCTGCACAGGTGACCTGGACCAGTTCCTGGACTGTCTATGCGCATTTCCCCTTGTGTTACTAGGGGGACAGGCAGCTAGAAAGACCTTAGCACAGTGCCTGGCACACATGAAGCTCTCAACAAACACAGCCACTATGGTATTAGCGTTAACCCAGGCAAAGAGGATGAAGGGCGAGGAGCAGCCCCCACAGGGGAAGCAGCAGGTGCAGCATCTGGGCTGAAAGGAGAGCGGAGAGCAAAGTAGGAAGCTCCCCATCCCTGTCACTGATGCTCCCACCACTTTGTGCCAAATCTCCTGCCCACAGCAGCTCTAATTTGGATCTGTACAGCGCAACCCCAGGGCCTGCTATAGTGCCTTCCATGTAGTGGGTAAGTAACACATGGCTGCTCAGTCAATAAATGTATGTATGGATGGATAAATGGATTGATGGAGAGATGATCTAGTGATTGAGTGTACAACTGCTAGAGTCAAAAAAACCCTGGTTCGAATCCTGATTCTCTCATTGATTTGCTATGTGGTCACAAAAAAGTTGAGTTACATAGGCTGGGCGTGGTGGCTCACACCTGTAATACCAGTATTTTGGGAGGCTGAGGCAGGCGGATCATGAGGCCAGGAGTTGGAGTTCAAGACCAGCCTAGCTAACACGGTGAAACCCTGTGTCTATTGAAAATACAAAAACTGGTCAGGTGTGGTGGCTCATGCCTGTAATTCCAGCACTTTGGGAGCTAATGTGGGCGGATCATGAGGTGAGGAGTTGAGACCAGCCTGGCCAACATAGTGAAACCCTGTCTCTACTAAAAATACAAAAATTAGCCAGGCATGGTGGTATGTGCCTGTAATCTCAGCTACTCAGGAGGCAGGAGAATCACTTGAATCCAGGGGGCAGAGGTTGGCAGTGAGCTGAGATTGGGCCATTGCAGTTCAGCCAGGGTGACAGAGTAAAACTCTATCTCAAAAAAAAAAAAAGCCCCATCTCTGTCCCTCAGTTTCCTCATCTGTAAAATGGGAAGGTGACTATGATCTTTTAGGGATGGAGGTAGAATGAAACACTAACAGGCAGCACCTAACTGGGTCACCACCCAGGGGCAGGCTCCCAAAAAGGGGAGCTGCTGGAGTGTCTTCAAATTCTCAGCTCAGCCAGGCATGGTGGCTCATGCCTGTAATCCCAGCACTTTGGGAGGCTGAGGTGGAAAGATCATTTGAGGCCAAGAGATGGATATCAGCTTGGTTAACACAGTGAGATGCCTGTCTCAAAAAAAATTTTTTTAGAAGGCCAGCCAGGCACGGTGGCTCATGCTTGCAATCCCAAAATGTTGGGAGGCTGAGGTGGGAGGATCATGAAGTCAAGAGAGCAAGACCATCCTGGCCAACATAGTGAAACTCCACCTCTACTAAAATACAAAAATTAGCTGGGCATGGTGGTGTCCACCTGTAGTTCCAGCTACTCGGGAGGTTGAGGCAGGAGAACTGCTTAAACCCGGGAGGTGGAGGTTGCAGTGAGCCAAGATCACACCACTGCACTCCAGCCTGGTACCTGGTGACACAGGAACATTCTGTCTCAAAAAAAATTTTTAGAAAATTAGCCAGAAGTGGTAGTGAGTGCCTGTAGTCCCAGCTACTTGGGAGGCTGAGACAAGAGTTCAAGGCTGAACTTGAGCCCAGGAGTTCATGCGTGAGCTATGCATGTGCCACGACACTCCACCCTGGGCAACAGAACAACACCCTGTCTCTAAAAGAAAACCTCTGTTCCTCAGGATTCTCCCATCCTTGGGCAGCGCTCAATCATGGCATCTGCCACCTTGACTATGATGCCACCTCCTCAAATGGCCTTCCCTCCCACACCCCAACAGGAGGGCAACCCCATCACCATGCTGTGACTCCCTTTCCCTGTCACCTAACATCACCTCTGTCACCATTTACTCCTCCCTTAGAAATCATGTGTCCCATCCCATGGTAAGTTCCACTCTATGTGTCTTACCCCTGCTGCATCCCAGCACCTAGCACAGTAGCCAGCATGCGGTAGGTGCTCAATTATCTGATGAATGAAAGAATGAATGAATGGATCTAATAGTCATGTACAGGTCCCCTTACAATCCAAATAGTTACATAATTAATTCAGCAGGAAGTGTAAATTCTGGGTCTCCAGGGCCCAGGCAGATGATAGGCATGAAGGGGTTAGGGCTGCTATGAGACAGAGCCCTTCTTTTCAACTATGCTCAAATAGATGCCAAGCGCTCTCCTGAATCTCGAGTTGTAGAATGTTCCGATTTTTCAGGAAAAATCAGACATCTGAATTTTTATAAGTCTCCTGATTAAAAATGTAATGTTGGCATCTAATTTTAAAAGTAGCAGGTCGGGAGCACTCTGAAAGCAACAGCTAAGTGTGAGGTTGTTCATTCATTCATTCACTCATTCATTCATTTACAGGCATCAGACGACTGGTACGGCAAGGACAAAGGACAAAGGATGGGACAAGCCAAGCCAAGCTAGGGCCTCTTCTCTGAAGTTTACAGTCAAATGTGAGGGGCAGACATTAGCCACATGACAGCACACATAACAGAAAATTATAATGGTAGGAAGTGATGTGAGGGCTCACATCAGGGAGGTCTGGTGGGAGAAAGAAGTAGATGACAGAGGTAGGTAGAAAGGATAGCACATCCTTAGCTCATCTCCCACTCACATGCACTGAAAGCTTGTGGCTCATGCCTATAATCCCAGCACTTCGGAAGGCCAAGGCAGGGGATCACCTGAACCCAAGTGTTCGAGACCAGCCTGAGCAACGTGGAGAAACCCCTACAGAAAAATTTCAAAATTTAGCCTGGCATGGTGGCACGTGCCTGTAATCCCAGCTACTAAGGAGGCTGAGGTGGAAGTATCACTTTAGCCCAGGATGCCGAGGCTGCAGTGAGCCATTATGGCACCACTGCACTCCAGCCTGGACAACAGAAGTCTTGACCTTGTGAAAGGAAAGACAGACAGAAAGAAACACAGATGGAAGGAAGGAAGGAAAAGAAAAAATAAAGCAAACGAGGGTAGGACTTGGTGAAACAGAATTGTCCTCTCTGAAGTGGACCATGCAATTCCAGGGTCCAGGAAGAAGACCTTACCTGTGCTAGGCTCCCCCGACTCCTCCCCAAAGCCCTGCGTGTCCTTCTTTTTCCTACAAAGAGGAGCAGACAGTGACCACTTTCAATGGGACATAGACTCCTCAGTTCCCTGACCCCCACCTCAGAAGGCCACAAACACTAAGCTTCAGCCCTGGCCCTGCCGCTGACTTGCTGGGTGATCTCAGACGGTTCAATTTCCCTCTCTGGGCCACTACTGCCCGGACAATCACAGCCAGGTCAGGTGCCACCGACAGTTTACAAAGTGGCCCGACAGTGCGGGTGCAGGGTTGAGAATCCGGGGTGGGTTGTTTCTTGGGGGATGGATCTTAAGATCTCCAGGAAGGCGAGCAGAGGGACACCCAAGGAACGGAGAGTATGGATTTAATGTCGCTCGATGGCGAGGAGGGTCAGAGAAGGGTCAACCAGGCTGGAGGCGGGGCCAGAGGCGAGTAGGGCGGGGCCTGCGACGTGCGGCGAGATCACGCTTACGAGGGGCGGGGCTACGGGTCCCCCGGATGGAGCCAGTCAGGAGCGGCCTACTCACAGCTTAAAGTTCAGCACTGCCCCGGCATTCATCAGCAACGTCCTGCAGGGGGAGAATTACGGTTACTAGGGGCGCCCCCACGTCCTGTCTGGGTCTCTCTTCCCAGCCTCTGGTCCCCCCTAATTACCCGAACAGCAGGATGTCTCCGATCATCGTTACGGCCGAAGCGGTCGTCAGAACCGGAAGCGGAAGCCCCGGGGCGGGGGCGGTGGAGGAGAGCGCAACCCTACCAATCCTAAAGCAACGCTGGCGAGGGCTGGGCCAATCGAAGGTCAAGGTAGGGAGGGTCCCGCCCTCTGCAGGCCAGGCCCCTTTAGGGGAGCGCGAGCGCCCCACATCGTTGGGGAGGTCCCTATAGCCAGAATAGAAGGGGCGGGTCTAGTGTCTGACGTCACTCGGGGCAGGGTCTTCTGGGGCGGGATTGGGTCACGCGTTCGAAGCGTGCCGCTCTTGCGTGAGGTCTCGTGTGCCGTAGGGTTAGGTGGGCAGCAATTCCCACTCACTTGCTGGGGTTCCAAATTGGGCTTCTGGAGAAAAGAAACCCTTTTGACTCCTGAACTGCACTGGGTGCTGGGTCCTGACGCAGTGGGCTCCCCGAAACGGGCGCCCCAACCAACTGGACTCTAAAATGAGATCCTTTAGGGCCCCATGGGGGGCGGGGATCCCCACTGAGCTGCTCCCCACAAGACTCGGGGGTCCTGACTTCAGGAGCCCCACCGAGGACGGGGTTCCTGATCTAAGGGACCCTGTGGGGCAGGAAAGTCTTGACGGGGCCCCACAGAGGACGGAGGTTCTGACCGATCCGATCTCCACGGGGATCAGGGGTTGTGATTCCTGGGGTCCCACCGGGGCGTAGGGGTCCTCACAGTGCTCCACCGAAGATCCGGGTCCTGCATGAGCCCATGGAGACAAGTCCTGGCTGATTCGGCCCCCTGGGAACAGCGTACCCCGCATGGGAGGGCTCCGTGAGGGACGGGCCCCCCAGAATGGGCATCCCCCAGCCCCGCTCGCTTTGCACTGGGGCCCCGCACCCCTCCTCTCTGGGTGGAACGGGGTCGCGATGGCAGGAGGGTCAGCGTCTGGGACGCCCGACCGTCCGGCTCAATCCGTGGGGCTGGGCGTCCCCAACACCTGTCCTGGGGTGGGCCGTCGCCCCTCCTCTCCCGCGGGGGCCGGGCCTGGGGTGGCGCCTGGAGGGCGGGGGCGGGCCCAGCTGCGGGGGCGCAGTCGCTGGGCCGCGGGCGGCGGGACGGACGAGGCCGGGGCCCCGGGTGGCACCGGCGGGCGGGCGCCATGGAGCTGCTCTCGGCGCTGAGTCTGGGCGAGCTGGCGCTCAGCTTCTCGCGAGTGCCGCTCTTCCCAGTCTTCGACCTCAGTTACTTCATCGTCTCCATCCTCTACCTCAAGTATGAGCCAGGTGAGCCGGGGCCGGGGGCTGGAAGGGGCGGGTAGCGGGGGGCGCGGGCGGGGGCAGCTGGGGGGGCGCGGAGAGAGGAAGCCAGTGCGTCGTGGAGGGAGCCGGGGGACAGGTTCAGGGATTGCATCGTGGGAATGGGCAGGCGCTAGAATCGTGGGGTTCTCCCGCGATGAACCTGGGCGGGGGTGAGCCCAGGGTAGAAGCCCCCAGGACGCTGAAGCTGGGGGAGGGGAAGGAGAGGCGTGCGCCCGTTTAGAGGAAGGGGAACAGGTGCTTTGGGGAGGAGTGGAGAGAAGGCCGGGACTCCTTGTTGGGTCAGAGCTGCAGGAACTTGGGCAAGGGGCGCTGGCCGTAGCGAGTGTGCAGGTGGGGGGGGTCGATGCAGCTGCCCTGGCCGCACGCAGGTGTGACCTCCCTCCTTGACCTTGGCAAGCGGAGTGGGAGCGCCAGCGGAGTGTCTATATAAGGGCCGCGGCGCCGGGGGCTGCGGAAGATGACACCGGTTCCCCTCCCCACTGCAACTATCCAGCACCCTCCACTCTCCTCCCTTACCCACGGCGCTGGACCATCGAGTCCCCACGGGAATTTTTCCAGCCCTGGCTCCAGATCCTTTCCACCATCGGAGCAGAACTGGTCCCAGGGCTGGGTGACTTGGGGTCAGCGTCCTCCCTCTCAGCTCCAGATCCCCCGCTGGGGAGGTCACTGGAGGGTAGGTCCTGCTCAGATTTTTTTTAAAAGTCATTTTTCAAATGAGGATGAATGGCTTCCTTAGAACGTGTTCTATTTTTATATACAAGATTCACCATGAGCAAATGTTTCTCGTTCATCATAATTCTAGCACACCAGCAACTTACTAGAAAATAGATTTTAGACTTAGAAAAATAGCAGAACCCCAAACTTCATAAACCTTCCTCCCACTTAGATGTAAATTACCCCTATAGCTCAGAAAGGAAGTAGCTTTATTCTCAGATGATAAAAACAAGTGCTCCTGTTTACTGAAAACTCAAACTGAAAAGGGCAAAGGGAAAAAAGAGAATTACTGTCAACATAATGGTGGCCACCTTTCCTGATCTCTCTTCTGTTCATTTATACCTATGTAGTTATAGACGTAAATGCACGCTTTTTTTTTTTTTTTTTTGGTTTGTTTTGTTTTGAGACAGAATCTTGCTCTGTCACCCAGGCTGGAGTGCAGTGGTGTGATCTTGGCTCACTGCAACCTCTACCTCCCTGGTTCAAATGGTTCTCTTGCCTCAGCCTCCTGAGTAGCTGAGACTACAGGCACATGCAAACATGCCTGGCTAATTTTTGTATTTTTAGTAGAGACGGGGTTTCACCATGTTGGCCAGGATTGTCTCAATCTCCTGACCTCGTGATCCACCTGCCTCCCAAGTGCTGGCATTACAGGCATGAGCCACCTCGCCCAGCCAATGCACGCTCTTATACTAACAGGATTACACTATACTTGCTAAGAATTTTTATTCTATTTTTGCCTATTCACATGCCAGAGTCTATTTCCTTAAATGCTATCTAGGAGAACACTTAATTTGCAAAACAAAATAGGCTTTTGTATTTTCCTAGCATGAACATGGGGCTATCTTTCCTATCCTAGTGGCTCAGGCCCAGTCCTTGGGCAACTACAGAACCCCGCATACCTTAGAAAATCTGCAGTGACTCACACCTGTAATCCCAGCACTTTGGGAGGCCGAGGCAGGCAGATCACCTGAGGTCAGGAGTTCAAGACCAGTCTGGCCAACATGGTGAAACCCTGTCTCTATTAGAAATACGAAAATTAGCTAAGCGTGGTGGCGTGCACCTGTACTCCCAGCTACTCAGGAGGCTGAGGCAGGAGAATCACTTGAACCCAGGAGGTGGAAGTTGCAGTGAGCTGAGATTGCACCACTGCACTCCAGCCTGGGTGACAGAGTGAGACTCCATCTCAGTACAAAAAAATACGAAAAAGAAAATCTGAAACTGAGGAGGGTTGGATCCTTGTGGGGATGTGGGACACAAATGTCTCGGGAAAAGAGGTCTCCCAGCTGCCTGGGAACTTGCAAAAACGTTCAAGATATTTCTGCAGAAGTCCTAGAATAAGCCATCCAAACTCTTAAGTGCTGGAGCCTGAAGGTTCCTGAGGCTGAGAAGTGGTTCCAAACCCTGGGAGCTTTTTTCTTATCTCCACCTCAGACCAATTGAATCAGAATATTAATTGCCCCTCCCTCAGTGATTGATGTATGTTATCAGGGCTGAGGATACCCCACCCAGTTCACCCTCCTCCTTTCACAACTGGGGAAACAGGAAATAGTGGCTAAGCTATCTTAAATACACAGTGAGCTTGTAGTCCTACGGCTGGTCAGTTGCAGCCTCAGGATTCAGCCCAGGTCTGCTTGACTCCAAGAATCAGTACAATTAATGTGAGGTACTTGGTTTCTTTAGAAAAAGTAAGGTGTTAGAGGCCAGACCCTGTAGCTCATGCCTGTAATCCCAGCACTTTGGGAGGCAAGGTGGGTAGATCGCTTGAGCCCAGGAGTTCGAAACCAGCCTGGGTAGCATGACAAAACTCTTGTCTCTACTAAAAATGCAAAAATTAGCCAGGTGTGGTGGCGTACTCCTGTAATCCCAGCTACTTGGGAGGTTGAGACATGAGAATTGCTTGAACCTGGGAGACGGAGGTTGCAGTGAGCCAAGATCTTATCGACGCACTCCAGCCTGGGCAACAGAGCCTAGGTGAGACTCTGTCTTGGGGAAAAAAAGAAAGAAAGAAAACAAAGGTGTTGGATTCAACTGTTAGGCTCAGTGTAGCATGCATGCTGGGCATCTGTAAATTTCTTCTCAGAATTTGTATGCTGGACCAGCTACAGAATTTGCAGGGCCCAGTACAAAATATCAGTGTGGGGCCTTTTGTTGAGAAATTAAGAATTTCAAGGCTGGGCGCAATGGCTCACGCCTGTAATCCCAGCACTTTGGGAGGCCGAGATGGATGGAGGTCTGGAGTTTGAGAGCAGCCTGACCAACATGGTGAAACCCCCTCTCTACTAAAAAATACAAAAATCAGCCGGGCATGGTGGCCAGTGCCTGTAATCCCAGCTGCTCCAGTGGCTAAGGCAGGAGAATCGTTTGATCCTGGGAGGCGGAGGTTGCAGTGAGCCAAGATCATGCATTGCACTCTAGCCTGGGCGACACAGCAAGACTTTGTCTAAAAAAAATTTTTTTTTAAAGAATTTCATAGCCAGGCATGGTAGTGTGTGTCTGTCCTCCCAGCTACTTGGGAAGCTGAGGCCGGAGGATCACTTGAGCTCAGGAGTCGGAGCTCAGCTGCACCTGGCTGAGTCAGACTTTCTTGAGAATCCTGAGAAAGGATGAAGCGCAGAGTGTGGTCTTCAGCTGAGCAACATCAGTGTCACCTGGGAGCTACAGTGAGCTATGATCACACCACCGCCCTCCAGCCTGGGCAACAGAGCAAGACCCTGTCTCCTAAAAGAAATAATTAAGGCCAGGTGAGGTGGCACACTCCTGTAATCCCAGCACTTTGGGAGGCTGAGGTGGGCAGATCACCTGAGGTCAGGACTTCAAGTCCAGCCTGGCCAACATAGTGAAACCCCACCTCTACTAAAATACAAAAATTAGCTGGGTGTGATGGTGCATGCCTGTAGTCCCAGCTACTGGGGAGGCTGAGGCAGGAGAATTGCTTGAACCCAAGAGGCAGAGGTTGCAGTGAGCCGAGATTTCGCCACTGCACTCCAGCCTAGCGCCTGGCGACAGAGTAAGACTCTGTCTCAAAAAAAAAAAAAAATTAAGGATGTCAGCATAGGTCAGATAATCTCAGCATTTGGGGAGGCTGAGGTTGGAAGATTGCTTGGAGTTTGTGAGCAGCCTTGGGCAACATTGTGAAACTCCTTCTCTATAAAAAGTACAAAAATATTAGCCAGGTGTGGTGGCATGTGCCTGTAGTCTTAGCTACTAGGGAGGCTGAAGTGGGAGGATTACCTGAACTCTGCAAGGTCGAGGCTGCAGTGAGCCATGACTGTAGCACTGCACTCCAGCCTGGGTGACAGAGTGAGACCCTGTCTCAAAAAAAAAAAAAATAAACGTCTCCGAATCAGGGAGTCAGTTCTACGATTAGCACTGGGTAAACACCACACTGGTTATTTCACCACAGTGAGCTTCAGTTTATTTGTCTGTGAAATGGGACCATTGGTAAGAGATTCCCAGACTCCCTTTCCTAGCTATTGTAAAGATCTATTGAGAATTTTGTCAGTGATAAGGTCTAAGGCATTTGTGAGGGGTGGTTATGTTATTTGGAAGTCTGTGGAGCAATGTGTTACTTGGATACGGGCATTTTCTGGGTCAGGTTTGCTTTTTCTTTTCCTTTCTTTTTTTTTTTTTGAGTTGGACTTTTGCTTCCTCGCCCAGGCTGGAGTGCAGTGGCACGATCTCAGCTCACTGCAACCTCTACCTCCCAGATTCAAGTGATTCTCCTGCCTCAGCCTCCCAAATATCTGAGATTACAAGCGCCCGCTACCACACCCGGCTAATTTTTTTGTATTTTTAGTAGAGATGAGGGTTCACCATGTCTGCCAGGCTGGTCTTGAACTCCTGACCTCAAGTGATCCACCTGCCCCAGCCTCCCAAAGTGCTGGGATTACAGGTACGAGCCACTGCTCTCAGACAACTGAACTTTAAAAAAAAAAATTTTCTTTCTTTTCTCTTTTTTTATTTTTCTTCCCCCCACCCTTCTAAAGTTTAACCACTCCTGTAAAAAAAGAAATTTTTTTCTGAGACAGGGACTTGTTCTGTCTCCCAGGCTGCAGTGCAGTAGTGCAGTCAAACCTCACTGTAGCCTCCACCTCCTGGGCTCAAGCAGTCCTCCCACCTCAGCCTCCCGTGAGCAACTGCACATGGCTGGGTCAGCTTTCTTGAGAATCCTGAGAAAATCCAGAGTGTGGTCTTCAACTGAGCAGTGTCAATGTTCCCTGAGAGCTGGTTAGAAATTCAGAGCCCCTGTGGTGGCTCACGCCTGTAATCCCAGCACCTTCGGAGGCCGAGGCAGGGAGATCATGAGGACAGGAGTTCGAGACCAGCATGGCCAATATGGTGAAACCCCATCTCTACTAAAAATACAAAAATTAGCCGGGTGTGGTGGCAGGTGCCTATAATCCCAGCTACTTGGGAGGCTGAGGCAGGAGAATCAGTTGAAACTGGAAGGTGGAGGTTACAGTGAACCGAGATCACGCCACTACACTCCAGCCTGGGCAAAAGAGCGAAACTCCGTCTCAAAAAAAAAAAAAAGAAAAGAAAAGAAAGAAACTCAGAGCCCTGGCTGTTTCTCGGCATGGTGGCTCACGCCTGTAATCCCAGCACTTTGAGAGGCCAAGGCGGGCAGATCACCGAGGTCAGGAGTTCTAGACCAGCCTGGCCAACATTGCAAAAACCTGTCTTTACTAAAAATACAAAAAATAGCTGGGCGTGGTGGCACGTGCCTGTAATTTCAGCTACTCAGAAGGCTGAGGCAGGAATATTGCTTGAACCTGGGAGGCGGAGGGTTCAGTGAGCTGAGATCACACCATTGCACTCCAGCCTGCGCAACATGAGTGAACCTGTGTCTCAGAAAAAAAAAAAGAAAAAGAAAAAGAAATGCAGAGCCCCAGGTCCCACCCAGCTCTGCAGAATGAGAGTCTATATTTGAGCAAAACCTCTGGATGATTTGGCTCATTTCTGGGGCCCCCAAGCTCCATGTGAGGAAAGAGAAGGAAGCAGTGAGTGCTGGCTGCAAAACTGAAGAAATGAAAGAAAAAAAAAAGAAATGCATAGCCCGGCCATGCACGGTGACTCATGCTTGTCATCCCAGCACTCTGGGAGGCCGACATGGACGTATCACCTGAGGTCAGGAGTTCAAGACCAGTGTGGCCAACCTGGCAAAACCCTGTCTCTACTAAAAATACAAAATTAGCCTGGCATGGTGGCACGCACACCTGTAATCCCAGCTACTTGGGAGGCTGAGGCACAAGAGTTGCTTGAACCTGGGAGGCGGAGGTTGCAGTGAGCTGAGAACTCACCAATGCACTCCAGCTTGGATGACAGAGCAAGACTCCATCTCAATAAATAAATAAATAAATAAATAAATAAAATCTTTTTGCCCTGATATCACCTCTCTTTCATTTAAATCAGAATCATTGGCCTGGCACGGTGGCTCACACCTGTATTCCCAGCACTTTGGGAGGCCAAGGTGGGCAAATCACCTGAGGTCGGGAGTTTGAGACCAGCCTGACCAAAATGGTGAAACCCTGTCTCTACTAAAAATACAAAAATTAGCCGGGAATGATGGTGGGCACCTGTAGTCCCATGTACTCAGGAGGCTGAGGTGGGAGAATCACTTGAACCCAGGAGGCAGAGGTTGCAGTGAGCTGAGATCATGCCATTGCACTCCAGCCTGGGTGACAGAGCGAGACTCAGTCTCAAAAAAATAAAATATTAAATAAATCAGAATCATGAGGCTGGATGAGGTGGCTCAACTCTTAATCCCAGCACTTTGGGAGGCCAAAGCAGGCAGATCAATTGAGGCCAGGAGTTCCAGCCTGGCCAACACAGTGAAACCCTGTCTCTACTAAAAATACAAAAATTAGCCAGGCGTGGTGGCGCAAGCCTGCAATCCCAGCTAATCGGGAGGCTGAGGCACGAGAATCGCTTGAACCTGAGAGGCGGAGGTTGCAGTGAGCCAAGATCATACCACTGCACTCCAGCCTGGGCAACAGAGGCAGACTCCATCTAAATAATAATAATAATAATAATAATAAATTCAGAATCACTGGGGTTGGCACCAAGCATCGGTATTTTTTAAAGTTCCCTGGATGAGAACTGGTTCTCTGCATTGGGGTATCCCAGCCTTGCCCTGTGCATTTCAGGAGGCTTTATGGCATCCTCCACCCTCTTGAGGCCAGTAGCACCTCCCCCCTGCCCCCACCATCCAATAATGACAACCAAAAATGCCCCAGATATTGCCAGCATCCCCGGGGGCACAGTCTCTCCCAGTTGAGAACCATTGATCTGGATCATAAATCTCAAAACTCCCATGCCTTCAGGGGCTAATCAGATGATATATATTACACAGAGGCGAGCCAGGTGGGGACCATTTGTCCCCAGGTGAGAACCAAGCAGGCACAACTCTACCTGGTTGGGGCTGGAACCCCCAGAGCTGAGTTTTCCTCTGAGTCTGTGTTGGCTGTTCAGACATTTCTTTTTGTTTTTTAAATTAGTAAACTTGGCTGAGTGCAGTGGCTCACACCTGTAAACCCAGCAATTTGGGAGGGTGAGGCAGGCGGATCACCTGAGGTCAGGAGTTCAAGACCAGCCTGGCCAACATGGAGAAACCGTGTCTCAACTAAATACAGAAAATGTTAGCCGGGCATGCTGGTAGGCACCTGTAATCCCAGCTACTCAGGAGGCTGAGGCAGGAGAGTCACTTGAACCTTGGAAGCAGAGGTTGCAGTGGGCAGAGATTATGCCTGGGTGACAGAATGAGACTCTTTCTCAAAACAAAAACAAAAACAACATAGAGATAGGGGTCCTACTATGTTGCCCCGGGTGGTCTTGAACTCCTGGGCTCAAGAGATCCACCTGCCTTGGCCTTCCAAAGTGTTGAGATTACCGGCATGAGCCACTGCACCCAGACAACCACTGATCTTTTTTTTTTTTTTTTCTCAAGATGGGGTTTCACCATGATGGCCAGGATGGTCTTGAACTCCTGACCTCAGGTGATCCACCCACCTCAGCCTCCCAAAGTGCTAGGATTACAGGCGTGAGCCACCGTGCCCGGCCCAACCACTGATCTTTCTACTACTGCCATGGTTTTGCCTTTTCCAGAATGTCTTATGGTTGGAATCGTGTGGTATGTACCCCTTTCAGACTGGCTTCTTTCACTTTGGAATATGCATTTAAAGTTCCTCCATGTCTTTTCATGTCTTGATAGCTCACTGAATAGTATTTCATGGTAAGGATGCTTCATAGATTGTTTTTCCATTCACTTCCCGCAGGGCATTTTGGTTGCAGTTTTAACTATTTTTTTGAGACAGAGTCTTGCTCTGTCGCCCAGGCTGGAGTGCAGTGGTGCTATCTCGGCTCACTGCAACCTCTGCCTCCCGAGTTCAAGCAATTCTCCTGCCTCAACCTCTCGAGTAGCTGGGATTACAGTCACGCGCCACCACACCCAGCTAATTTTTGTATTTTTAGGAGTTCACCATGTTGGCCAGGCTGGTCTTGAACTCCTGCCCTCAAGTGATCCAGCCGCCTCCGCCTCCCAGAGTGCTGGGATTACAGGCATGAGCCACCGCACCAGGCCCTCTTTATTTTATTTATTTATTTATTTTTTGAGACAGAGTCTTGCTCTGTCACCCAGGCTGGAGTGCAGTGGTGTGATCTCAGCTCACTGCAACCTCCGCCTCCCAAGTTCAAGCGATTCTCCTGCCTCAACCTCTCTCAAGTAGCTGGGATTACAGGCACCCACCACCATGCCCAGCTAAGTTTTATATTTTTAGTAGAGACAGGGTTTTACCTTGTTGGCCAGATTGGTCTTGAACTCCTGAACAGGTGATCCGCCCGCCTCGGCCTCCCAAAGTGCTGGGATTGCAGGCGAGAGCCACTGCACCTGGTCAAGTTTTAAGGTTTTGTATATGCTGTTAGGACCAAAGAAAACCATTCTTTGATCCCTTGTTTGAGATCTCTGGTTTGAACTATAAGCTTTTTAAGGGCAGGAGGCTGTTCACCATGCTCAACCTTATGAGGCAGGGGCTGCCATCTTCATTTTACAGGGGAGGAAACTGATGCAGAAAGCTGAGCTCAAAGGCTCAGGAGGAAGAGACTGGTCCTAGAGTCACTGAGAGACTTGGTCAGTACCCCATGCCTTGTACACTTCCGAGTAAACAGCATGGTGCTGGAGTGCCCTGGGGAGCCTTCTAGCACCGTCCAGCCATCTGCAAATAAGGTATTGACCCCTGGAGAGGGAAAGTCACAGAGTCCATTACAGATCAGGACTTAGGGACCCAAGGCTTTTTCCTCTCTTCTGAGACAGCTGATTCTTTTTTTTTTTTTTTTTTTAATTTTTATTTTATTATTATTATAATTTTTTGAAGACGGGGTTTCACCATGTTGGTCAGGCTGGTCTTGAACTTCCAACCTCAGGTGATCCACCTGCCTTGGCCTCCAAAGTGCTTGGATTACAGGCGTGAGCCATCATGCCCAGCCCGAGCTGATTCTTTAAAAATCCATCTACTGAGGTTTCCACCCACAGGTACTTTCCATTTCCGCACAGTTCCAGAAATACCTCTTGCGTCATTGCTAGGCGCTAAGCAATCTCTTTTTCACTCTTGCAGGCATCTTTGGAAATGACTGATATAGCCCTGGAGTGGCCAGTTTGTCCTGGCTTTCCCAAAACAAGCATCGAAAGTCCCAAGTCCGGCCAGGCACGGTGGCTCACGCCTGTAATCCTAGCACTTTGGGAGGCCAAGATGGGTGGATCACCTGAGGTCAGGAGTTCAAGACCAGCCTGGCCATCAAGGTGAAACCCCATTTTTAAAAAAAAAAAAGGAAAAGAAAGTCCCAAGTCCAGCTGGGCATGGTGACTCATGCCTGTAACCCCAGCACTCTGGGAGGCCAAGGCAGGTGGATCACTTAAGGTCAGGAGTTCCAGACCAGCCTGGTGAACATGGAGAAGTCCCTGTCTCTACTGAAAATACAAAAGTTAGCCGGTCATGGTTGTGGGCGCCTGTAATCCCAGCTACTCAGGAGGCTGAGGCAGGAGAATCACTTGAACCTGGGAGGTGGAGGTTGCAGTGAGCCGAGATTGGTGCCACTGCATGCGAGCCTGGGCAACAGAGCAAGACCCCGTCTCAAAAAAAAAAAAAAAAAGAGAAAAGTCCCATGTCCTAGGAAACCCCTGGGGCCCAGGCAAAGGGGGATAATTGGTCACCCTAGACAGCCTCCCCATGCTACACATGGACAAACTGAGGCCCAGGGAAGGGAGAGACTAGGCTAAGGCCACCCAATGAGAGGCGAATGCATCCATGGCACGCAGCAGTAGAAAACCTATTAGCTTCCTGGGGCTGCCCTAAAACCCAGCAAGAGAAACCGAGAAGGAGTTTGGAAAGGGAAAGGACCCCGGCTTTGTTTTTGTTTGCTTGTTGTTTTTTTTTTTTTTTTTTTTGAGATAGAGTCTTGCTCTGTTGCCCAGGCTGGAGTGCAATTACATGATTTTGGCTCACCGCAACCTCCACCTCCTGGGTTTAAGCAATTCTCCTGCATCACCCTCCCAAGTATCAAGTAGCTGGGATTATAGGTGCCCGCAACCATGCCCAGCTACTTTTTGTATTTTTAGTAGAGATGGGTTTCACTATGTTGGCTAGGCTGGTCTCAAACTCCCGCCTCAGACTCCCAATCCCAAGTCAGACTCCCGCCTCAGACTTTTGAGATTACAGGTATGAGACACCAAGCCTGGCCGTCATCTTGATCCTTTGACAGTGAAGGAAACTGAAGCTTGGGGGGCAGGCATTCGGTTAACCAAGGCCATGCCAGAGTAAGTGGCAGAGCCAGAAGCTAGACATGTGATGAGGTTTCATCATGTTGCCCAGGCTGGTCTTGAACTCCTGAGCTCAAGTGATCTGCCTGCCTCGGCTTCCCAAAGTCCTGGGTTGACAGGCATGCACCACCGCACCCAGCCAGCATGCAACCTTTATAACAGGCACATACATGATGCAAACACGGGCATCTGCCTGTCAGAGCGTGACTTATGCAAACCTTGGGTCCCTGCCACCACTCCCCAACCTCGGTCCTTGGGATGGTCCCAGAGGGCACAAGAAAGATCCTGGAAAGAATTCAATCCCTGGGAGTTATTTTTAGATGCACAGGTATCCATTTCTGCAAAACATGGGTGCCTCACCCGACCTGGCCTCTGCATAGGCCACCAGCTGCTCCAAAGGATTAACTCTCAGCCAGTTGTGTTTTAAATAGACCCTAGAAGAGGGGATGAGAGTATTTTACCTCATACCCTAGGACCTTGGTCAATGTAGAGACTCAGGATAACCTTGAGAGCAGGGAGAAGCTGCATATTGGGCTTATAACTCCAGGATGAGATTAGAGGAGGGAAAAGTTCATCCCAGTTCTCATCAGGAGTTAGACAAAGCAGCAACATTCTGCTTTATTTTTAAAAACAGATGTGGGCCGGGCGCTGTGGCTCATGCCTGTAATCTCAGCACTTTGGGAGGCCGAGGCGGGTGGATCATGAGGTCAGGAGTTTAAGACCAGCCTGACAACATGGAGAAACCCCGTCTCTACTAAAAATACAAAATTAGCCAACCATGGTGGCACATGCCTGTAATCCCAGCTACTTGGGAGGCTGAGGCAGGAGAATCGCTTGAACCCGGGAGATGGAGATTGCAATGAGCCAAGATTTCACCATTGCACTCCAGCCTGGGCGACAGTGAGACTTCATCTCAAAAAGCAAAACAAACAAACAAAACAGAGCTGTGGAGAGAAAAAAAAATGGCTTGTTGAAGATCACGTGGTTAGTTGGTGGGGATGGCGAAGTGAGGGGCAAGTGTATCGATTACTTATGCTAGAGCAGGCGCGTCAAATCTTTTGGCTTCCCTGGGTCATGTTTGAAGAAGAATTGTCTTGGGCCTCACATAAAATAGACTAACACTAACGATAGGTGATGATTTAAAAAAAAAAACTCACAAAAAAAACCTCGTGTGTGTGTATATATATATATTGGGCAGAATCTCACTCTGTTGTCCAGGCTGGAGTGCAGTGGTGCGATCTGGGCTCACTGCAATCTTCACCTCCCAGGTTCAAGCAATTCTCATGCCTCAGCCTACCAAGTAGCTGGGATTACAGGTGCATGCCACCACGCTCGGCTAATTCTTTTATTTTAGTAGAGGCGGGGTTTTACCACGTTGCCCAGGCTAGTCTCGAACTCCTGACCTCAAGTGATCCGCCTGCCTTGGCCTCCCAAAGTGCTGGGATTACAGGCATGAGCCACTGCACCCGGCCATAAGTGATCATTTTGCAGCTCAATCTTTTCACTCAGCAATAAGCTTATGGGACTTGTCTTTGTTGATACGTCTAGAACAGTGATTCTCAACCAGAAGGGATTTTGTTCCCAGAGGATAAATTTGGCAATATCTGGAGACGTTCTTGGTTGTCACAGCTGTTGGGGAGGGTGCCACTGTCATCTATCTAGTGGTCAGAAGCCAGGGATGCTGCTTAGCACGCTATAATGCACAACGTGCCCATTGCAAAAAATGATCCGACCCCAGATGTCAACAGGGCTGAAGTTGAAAAACCCTGATCAAGGTCTAGTTCACTTTTCTTTTTTTTTTTTTTAGACAGAGTCTCCCTCTGTCACCTAGTATGAAGTACAGTAGCCAGTCTTAGCTCACTGCAAACTCCACCTCCCAGGTTCAAGTGATTCTCTTGCCTCAGGCTCCCGAGTGGCTGGGTTTATAGGCACATGGCATCATGCCTGGCTAAATTTTGTATTTTTAGGAGAGATGGGATTTTGCCACATTGGACAGGCAAACTCCAACTCCTGACCTCAAGTGATCTGACTGCCTTGGCCTCCCAAAGTACTGGGTGAGCCACCACACCCAGCCTATTTCATTTTTTCTTTTTTTTTTTGAGATGGAGTTTCACTCTGTCACCCAGGCTGGAGTGCAGCGGCATGATCTCGCATCTCTGCAACCTCTGCCTCCCAGATTCAAGCAATTTTCTGCCTCAGTCTCCCAAGTAGCTGGGATTACAGGCACCCACCACCATGCCCAGCTAATTTCTGTATTTTTAGTAGAGATAGGGTTTTACCATCTTGGCCAGGCTGGTCTCAAACTCCTGACCTCGTGATCCACCTGCCTCGGCCTCCCAAAGTGCTGGGATTACAGGCATGAGCCACCAAGCCTGGCTTTTTTTTTTTTTTTTTAGATGGAGTCTTGCTCTATCACCCAGGCTGGAGTGCAGTGGCACCATCTTGGCTCACTGCAGCCTCCACCTCCCAGGTTCAAGTGATTCTCCTGCCTCAGCCTCCCGAGTAGCTGGGACTACAGGTGCGTGCCACCACTCCTGGGTAATTTTTTGTATTTTTAGTAGAGACGGGGTTTCACTGTGTTAGCCAGAATGGTCTCAATCTCCTGACCTTGTGATCCACCCACCTCGGCCTCCCAAAGTGCTGGGATTACAGGTGTGAGCCACCGCGCCAGCCCTAATTCCCTTTTAAATAGTTACTATATGGCATTCCACATTTTGTGGCTTCCCACAGCTTTACTAAGAGACCATAGATTTCACTTTTCTCCTGTTGCAACATTGTGTCAGTGAACATCTTCCTTCTCTATCTCTTTGTTTATGGTGCTTGGTTCTTGTTAATAGCAAGGAGTGGAATTGCTGGTGCCCAAGGGATGCACAGCTTCATATTTCCCTGGTATTGCCAAGTTGCCTCTGACATGGTTGTGCCCACTGATGCTCTCACCTGGGTTTGTAGGAGAAACTCTGGCATTGATGATTAGTTCCTCCTCTTTGAGGTTGACCAAGCTAAGAAGAAGGTAATTCCTTCTACAGATTAGAGTGCACTACCTGTTTCTCAATTAATAAATGGAACAGAAAATGTCATTGTTACAATGTCATCACAAATGGCCAGGCCTGCTGGTGGTTCATGCCTGTAATCCCAGCACTTTGGGAAACCAAGGCGGGAGGATCATTTGAAGCCAGGAGTTCAAGAACAGTCTGGGCCACACCTTGAGAACCTATCTTTACCAAAAAAAAAAAAAAAAAAAAAAAAAAGGTATAAAAATTGGCCAGGCAGGTGGCACATGCCTGTACTCCCAGCTATTTGGGAGGCTCAAGCCCAAGAGTTTGAGGCTGCAGAGAGCCATGATTGCATCACTGCACTCCAGCCTGGCTGACAGAGCGAGATGCTGTCTCTTAAAGTGTCCAGGCCGGGCAAGGTGGCTCACACCTGTAATCCCAGCACTTTGGGAGGCTGAGGTGGGCAGATCACCTGAGGTCAGGAGTTTGAGACCAGCCTGGCCAACATGGAAAAACCCCCTCTGTACTAAAAATACAAAAATTAGCTGGGCATGGTGGCAGGCACCTGTAATCCCAGCTTCTCTGGAGGCTGAGGCATGAGAATCACTTGAACCTGGGAGTTAGAGGCTGCAGTGAGCCAAGATGATGCCACTGCACTCCAGCCTGGGTGACAGAGTGAGACTCTGTCTCAAAAAACAAGCACACAAAAAAAAGGCGGTAGGGGGAGTCCAACACAACCATGATGACTTTATGTTTGCTAGAATCTAAATTCCTTGAGGGCAGAGACCTACCTGTCATGTTCATCATTATAATACCAGGACCCAGAGGGATGCACATGTCCCGTAAATTCACTCACAGTTATTTCTTGAACCTGTACAATGTGTCCAACCCACCGCCGTGCCCCACCCCACCCCGTGCCCTGGTGGTTCAACAGCAAAGGCCTTGGTGGTTGCTGAACTTATGGAGGCATGAAGATCAAATCCACCTGTTGAATGTATCATTAGCATCTACAGATGTGTTAATCTGTTGCAGATGCTATGATCTGTTGAAGATCAAATCCACCTGTTGAATGTACCATTAGCATCTACAGATGTCTTAATCTGTTGCAGATGCTATGATCTGCTGAAGATCAAATCCACCTGTTGAATGTATCATTAGCATCTACAGATGTCATAATCTTTTGCAGATGCTATGATCTATAAAGCACTGTAGACCAGGTGGCTTATAAACAACAGAAATTTATTTCTCACAGTTCTGGAGGCTGGAAGTTTGAGATAAGGGTACTAATGTGGTCAAGTTATAATGAGGGTCCTCTTCTGGTTTGCAGATGGTCAGCCTCTCCTTGTGGTCCTCATTATGGAGCAGAGAGCAGCAGGCTTTCTTATGACTTTTATTTATTGATTGAGATAGAGTCTTTCTCTGTTGCCTAGGCTGGAGTGCAGTGGCTTGATCATGGCTCACTGCAGCCTCAACCTTCCAGGCTCCAGTGGTCCTCCCACCTCAGAAATAGCTGGGAATACAGACACAGACATCTGCCACCATGCCCAGCTAATTTTTTTTTTTAAAGACGGGATTTCACCATGTTGGTCAGTCTGGTCTCGAACTCCCGACCTTAGGTGATCCGCCCGCCTCAGCCTCCTAAAGTGCTGGGATTACAGGCGTGAGCCACTGTGCCCGGCCTGCCCGGCTAATTTTTAAAAAAATCTTTTTAGAGATGGGATTTCACTATGTTGCAGGGCTGGTCTGGAACTCCTAGCCTCAAGAGATCATCTATCTGGCCTTAGCCTCCCAAAGTGCTGTCATTACATGTGTGAGCCACCATGCCTGGCCTCTCTTGACATTTTTTGTTGTTTTTTTTTTCTTCCTTTTATTTGAGATGGCTTTTCACTCTTGTTGTC
>CAUYQU010060122.1:0-158998 GCA_963574635.1 Cheracebus regulus
TTTTGTGAATCGGGGGCTGTTTTATGTTATGAGCTGGGTGGGCGAGCTAGGTTGAGGGGAACTGGCGGTCGCTTTTGTGCGGTTGCTGGGGGGTTGTAAATGGGACAAGGGGGGGGGGGTGGGGGGGTGCGTCCGAGCTCCCAGCAAGGCAACCGGCCTTACAGTTTGTATCTATCTAAAAACAAAAAATAAATAGAAAGATTATTATGTACAAGGTATTATTGTAAAATGGAGATAGTGCCAATTTTAAAGATCTTTAAAATTTACAAAAGTAAATGTAGTAGCATAAAAAGGCTGATGTTATGATACAAAAATAATAGAATATAAGCTCTACATAATTATCCTAAAAGTTTTGGCAGAATAAAGAAATAAAAATATTTTAAAATAAAATTTTATGTGCACATTAAAAAATCTCACTTTTTATAATGAGTAGATGAGAGTATTAGGAATGAAAAGTGAAAGTTGACAGGGTGGGAACAGATTATATAGTTCTTTTCTTTTTTTAAAGGATTTCTGAAGACACAAAAAGGTAATTGCTAATGAATTATTTGATATCTTCCAATGTCACTAACCAATGAAATGCACATACAAAATTACATATTTGACCAGTTTCTCAAGGTTTTCAGAAATAGTGAACACCAACATAGATAATGATACTAAATCTGTCTATTCAAATGGGGTTTCAATGATAATTAAAAAGTAATTTTATACTATTTATCACGAATCTTTCAAATCCTTGATCTTCTGGACATAATATCCTCTTTCTGAAATTCTGCTCTAAGTATTTTCATATATATAACAATAATTTATTTTCAAAATGTTACCCAGGTTCAAATGATCCATCTACCTCAGCTTCAGAGTAGCTGGGATTACAGGTGTGTGCCACCATGCCCAGCCTAGAGTAGCATTTCTTTTAACTGAGGTGTTAGTTATTAAATTATACTCACACATAGCTGTTAAAAAATAGAATTTTCGAGTGAGGTTATTTCCTGCATTTAAATGCTAATGAAACTGTCCAAAGCAATAAGTAATAAATTAATTACAATGGAATATTAAAGAATAACATTACTGTGAATTGGAAGAGGTTAGTCAAACTTTTAGGATTATTAATAATCTGAATTTCATGTATTTATCTAAGATTAACAGTGTGAAATGATAATATAAGATATTCCTTGCAATGTCTTAGGTATGTCTTACCAGTTTTTGATGAGAGTAAATATAAGAAAATATCCGAAGATAAACATTTTTAAATAAAACTGGGGATAAAATCAGCAGTCTATGGACCATGTAATTCCTACAAATATGTTTTATTTTTTCTGTACATTAAATTTTTTTTCAGTATTTTCTGGTCATAAAACACCTCCAATTTTCTAAAAGTTTCATCACTTGTGTTATTTAAAATTAACTAATTTTAATTGGCAAATAAAAATTGTTTCATCATTCTTTATTATATAAATTGCTTAGTGCCTGAAAGCATGTGACCTTGTGACTTTTGTACAAAACCTTGCTGGTTTAGCATTCAGTGAGAAATAAATTTGACACATGTTCATGTGCTCTCACTCTCTTCAAAATTTGAAATGATATTCATCGTTTCAAATGTTCATTGTGATAATCCAGTAACCTGGGGAAGTAAAGCTTACATTTTTTAAAAAGTATACTATGCATTAAAGCTAAAGAAAGCACACTTACCTCCGTACTTTGAGAACATATCTGATGACCTAATTACTATAAATAAGGAAGGATTAGAGGTTATTACTCCTGACAAACTTTGCAATTGATCTGAATCTTTTCTAGTTTTTGCTGTTCAGATAACTCAAAATGGATAATGATACTGAAATGCAGGTGGGGAGATTTCTAAGACTTACTACGTGCAATGTATAATACAGAACAGATAAATTTGTTAATCATAATACACGTATACTTGTATATTTTCTTTTTCTTTTCTGAGATGGAGTCTCGCTCTGTTGCTCAGGCCTGAGTGCAGTAGCACGTCTGGTGTGTCATGGCTCGCTGCAACCTCCAACTCCTGGGTTTAACCAATTCTCTTACCATAGCCTCCAGAGTAGCTGGACTACAGGCATGTGCCACCATGCACACACACAGTTAATTTTTTGTATTTTTAATAGAGATAGAGTTTTGCCATATTGGCCAGGCTGGTCTTGAACTCCTGACTTTAGGTGATTCGCCCAACTTGGCCTTCCAAAATGATGCAATTACAGATGTGAGCCACCATGCCCAACCCAATATGTATATATATTTTAAAACTTTATCTTGCAGATATTTAATTTGTTTTATTAACTCAAACATGAAATGGAAGCCCAAAGAAATCCATTTTAACACAATGTAAAATTTGTTGTTTATAAAAGCATTTAAACTGAAAATATTGAGTCATTATCTGGATCAATCTTAAAATAGCTCCTGAAATTTTCTGATTAGTTCATTATTAATGGTTTACAACTTCCTGGTAGTCTTTGTAAAACCGAGTTAAAGAGTAACAAGTCTCCAAGTATAGGACCAGTTTCGAATTTTCTGTTCTAAGGAATATATTCAAAACAAGGTAGTTTTATGGATATTTACTTTAAAAACATTGCCTTAAGTAAGATAATAAAAGATGACACCGTTGAACACAATGATGTTGGCAGCAACAACATGAAGTCATAGGACCATAAAGCAGAGTCTACCACAAAGGTCCTGGCACTATCTATAGATTGCATTGCCTCACAGATCAGGGGCATCGGCCATCACATGCCCACAATGCATGACTTGAGAAAGACCACAGAAATATCTTGGCAGCTATGCTATTGATGTAGACAGATTTTTGTATTAATCTTCTCTTCTATTCCTATAGCATATTTTTAAGTAGCCTTGAAAGATTGGGTTGCTGTCATTCACTGTAGTTACTGCTGCTGTGGCCCTCTCCTGACCATGCAGCAGCTGGTCCCAGGTGCTATGTCAGCTCTGCTTGTCCTCCTGGGGTCTGAATATCTCTATATTTTCAGTTTCTGCTTCTGACTCATTTTTGACAGCTTGCTGCTGAACTTAACTATTAATTTAGGGATTTATTGTACACTTAATGGATTTTCCATAGAAAATCATGGCTTATGTTTGGAAATTGAAAGTAAGTGACTTCCAGCTAAGTTGTTCTTAAATTTTCTCTTTGATACATCCCTTTTGGTTTAAATACGTAGCAATAATAGATAAAGTACAGAAGCGAAAATAAAATAGACAAAGTGCAACTAAGAACAAAGATAAACATGTTAGTATGCTAAAGAAAGATCAGGACTATTAAGAGTAATGGCTAAACTGAAGTATTGCTAGTTTTAAGGATCAAGGAGAAGAACAGAAAGTGTAGCTCAGAATTTAGCATCTGCAGGATGAAGGAACTAAAACTACTACAGAAATGGACGTGAAGCCAAAACAAATCTGGTGAAAAGCAAAAACAAAACAAGCAAACAAACAAAAATCCTACATATGTTTCCAATAATCTATTACCTCTCATTTTAGCAAGCTGTTGGCTGATGAAGCGTGGGGACTCATGCACAGCCAACCTCAGGAAGTGAACCCAAATGCCCATTGGGTCTATATTCTTGACATGGTTTGGCTTGGCCCCCACCCAAATCTCATCTTGAATTGTAGTTCCCATAATCCCCATGTGTCATGGGAAGGACTAGGTGGAGATAATTGAATTATCCCCCGTTCGGTTCTCCTGATAGTGGGTTGGTTCTCACAAAATCTGATGGTTTTATGAGGGGCTTCCCCCTTTACTGGGCACTCATTCTCTGTCTTGCTACCCTGTGAAGAGGTGTTTTCTGCTGTGATTGTAAGTTTCCTGAGGCCTCCCCAGCCATGTGTAACTTTAAGTTACTTAAATCTCTTTTCTTTATGAATTATGCATCTTGGATATTTCTTCATAACATCATGAGAACAAACTAATACCATTATCCTCAATGCCACCGTAGGCACAAGCAGTGAAACACCATCCAGAGTGACAGAAGAGCACAGGAAAAATGGGAACAACCACAAACCATTGATCATAAAATGGTGATTAAGGAGAAATTGGCCTGGGGCAGTGGCGCATACCTGTAATCTCAGTGCTTTGGGAAGCCAGACAGGAGGATCCCATGAGGCCCAGATTTCAAGATCAGACCAGGCAACATAGCAAGACCCTATCTCTACAAAAATAACAGTTAGCTGGGTGATGTGGTGCATGCCTATAATCCTAGCTACAGGGGAAGTTGAGGTTTGTGGATTGCTTGAGCTCAGAAGCTTAAGACTGCATACTACTAATCATACCACTGTACCCCAGCTTGAGTGATAGAGTGAGATTCTGTCTAAAAAATTCAAAAAGGGGAAAAGGAAATAAATAACACGTGAAGAGATACAATAATTGCTCAAAAAAAAAAAAGATGAGACCGTATTATTGAGAATTTAGTGAGCTCTCCATCTTTGAAATAATATGGGTATTGAGATATCAAAGAGTGTGGCTAGTATATTTAGAAGGGTTCCTATAAAAATGAGGAACTAGATTAAGATAATCTTTGCTCTCACAATATCTCAGTGAAAATGAGCCCAGACAATAACTGTAAAACATATAAAAAAGGTACTATGTAGGAAAGCAGTCAACAATTTTGACATATTTTAAAAGGTCAACAAAATAAATAAAGGGATAATCTCATTAATAAAAAGTAATAAACTATAAAGCAAAACAAAATTAACAGAAGTTTCTAAAACACAATACAAAGATGAAATAGATTAAGAGATATAGCCATTGAAGTAAAAGTTTGCTTATAAGGAAGCTAATCTAGACCAAATGCAAACTAAGAGAAAATTTGTGATAAAGAATATTATAGATTAAGTATTCCTAATCCAAATTTGAAAATTTGTAATCTCAAATCTGAAATACTGCAAAACAGAAAATTTTTGCATGTCAATGGGATGCCACAAATGGAAAATTTCATACCTGTTTTCATATGGTAGGGCACAATCAAAATGCAAACAAAACTTTATCTACAGAATTATTAAAAATTCTACATAAATTTACCTTCAGGCTAGGTATATACATGTATAAGATATATATGAAACATAAATGAATTTCATGTTTAGTTTGAGTACCATCCACAAGATAGCTCATTTGTATATGCAAATATTTCATAACTTAAAAACATCTGAAATCTGCTGGTCCCAAGCATTTCAGACAAGGGTAATGCTATACTTGCACTGGAGATTTTACTGAGAAGTCAATACACGTTAGAGTGACAAAATTATGAGTGGACATATATAATCAACCCAAATAAATATGAAGATCACATTAACACTTTTAAAAATGTTTGCTTTTATTTTTATTCATTTGTATGTATAAATATAGATGTATATATTTTCAGGGTATGTGTGATATTTTGACACATTTACATACTGTGAAATAATCAAATCAGGTAATTATGATATGCATTACAGTAACTCTCTACTAATTATTTTAAAATATGCAATAAATTATGGTTTACTATGTCACTATGTAGTGATTTATTAAACACTAGGTCTATTTATTCTATTTTTTTATGTTGATCTGTATTTCACACAAACATCATCTTTTTAACTGTCAATGAAACATTTACCACACTACTGCAACACTGTACTCAAGGACATTGGTGGTACCTGGAAGACCAAGGCAAAAATGTCTTTTCGTTAATCCTAACCAAACTCCATAAAGTGTTAAGCAGGGATAAAGGAAGAAGTGTAATGATTCCCTCTTATAGCAGAGGAGGGAAGATTTTACATTACCTATTTACCACTTTAACTGAGAGGAAGACATGTATGTGGTTGAATATCAATTTGATTTAATATTGGTAACATCTGTGCTGTTTTTAAGGTGCAAATTGAGAGAGTGCTATGTTCTATACCAATGGTTTTCAAACTCTATTATGGTTCAGAATTATCTGTGGAGCTGATTAAAAGTAAGTGAGCCCCACAACCTCAGTTTCTGAATCAGTGAAATTGCTGAGAGGCCTGAGAATTTATATTTCTTCAAGTTTCCAGGTGATGTTGATGCTGTGCTGGACCAGAGAACACACTTTTAAAACCACTAATCTATGTTATTACTCAAACTAAGTGTTGTGGAGAAACATTTTTTCCAAGGAAACGCATGTGACCAGTCCTTTGGAAGTAATGTATGTGTGCCTATTTTCTCCCATAGTAAAATCATTTGCTGGTCCTTAATTTACTTTATTTATTCCTATTATAAATATGCAAATTATCTGATCATTTTTATTTGGTTGGTTGGCAGTTTGGTTAGTTGTTTGGTACAACAAAATTTTAACAAGTGTAGTTAAATTTACTGTTTATTTTGCTCCAAACTTTATTCATTGCTCTCTTTTCCACATTTATCAATTTCACACAGAAGTTGAAAGGGTGTGTACATTCCTAAAAAACCTTTGTAAGATATTTTAAAAACCTTTTTAAAGTGTCATGGATTTGGGAATTGGTGTCATATGCACCTTTAAAATGCTTGAAACACATTTTTTTCTTTTTTGGCTCATGTATTTGTCTCTGTTTTGCTGTTCTTTACTGGTCAACTAATGTTCTTCAAATAATTGTGGCGCTATTGTGTGAAAAATTCAACTCATTTGGTCTAAAGAGATGAGAAGCATAAGGAGATTAGTAATTGCTCAAGACCAAAAAAATAAAAAATATTGCTTTATAATTTAGTGAATTCTCTACTTTAAAATACTGGGAGTGTGGATATGAAACTGTGTGGCTAGACTTTTAGACAGAATGGTAAACATCCTTTCTAAAGGAGTGGCTAGATCAAATGTTTTTTGTTATCAAAAAAAATCTTCCAAAGTAGAAGGTTTTAAATGTTTTCCATTTCAGCATTCCAGGAGCTCAGTTTTCCATTAAATCACCTATTGAAAGTTAAAAGAAAAGTTGTTAAAAATGAAACCATTTACCATTAAAGACCATTTCCAAAAGTAAATGGATTCTAAGTGATGTATGTTTCTCTGAAACTAAATGTTTGTCACCATAAGTGGAAATAATGTGTTTTTTTTTTTTTGGTTTATTTTGTTTTTATTCTTTGGTCCATATACTAGAGACAATTTGGACACACAGAAAAACTTGATGATTATTTGTTCTTCTGCTGTGTAGGTGATGAATCTAGAATCTTCTTTTTAAAAATTTGATATACTTTCATAGCAAGTAAAATCAATTTATTTCTTTCTATACACAATCAGAGATTAAATTCTCAGTAAATAATTATCATAAAGTAGGCTGAACTAGTTGTTTTAGATTTTATTACAATAAATACATTTCCAACTAAAAAATAAGCACCATAGTCTTAAATAACACATGATACTTTGACATTTATGCACTCCTTTGGTGCAGATATAAATTTGGAAAATGTATAATTTGGGTTATGAAAAAGGAAGATGATAGCACCTTCCTCAATCAATGCAATAGTAGATAAGCACACACATACAAAAGACTCTGACATAGATCAGAAAACAGAATTTTATCAGCTTACAAAAATCTCTGAATAAAATCAGGTACATTCAATGTATCTAATGTGTTGTTAATGACAGATGTTATTCAAAAACCGTTAAGCACACTTTAAAAGCATTGCATATTTGCAAAATATGGAACTGCCAATGATGCCCCAAGAATATATGTGAACAAGAGTTATTACTAGCATGTACATATTTAGATTACTTGGTTTTCCCTAAGTATATCAATCAAGAAAACATAAATCATCCTAGGTATTTCAAGCACAGGACATTGAATAGAGGGTATTGATTACACATATCTTGAAATGTTGGAAGAGTAAAAAGTGGATGTTACTTATAGATTACCTACAGATTAAGAATTTCAAGATTTAATGAATCTTGACCTATTTTAAGTTCTCCTTTTGTTGTTTGCTTAGTGCCATACATAAAGAACAGTCTTTACATGATTTAGACAGATATTCTACTCTCTGATTCTGCATATACAATATTTTTTTCTTCTGATCTGAAAAAGAATAATTTGTTGGTTGTTATAGAATTATGGAGTCACGTTGGCATGTACAGCATTCCAAATAACCATCAATCAGAAAATGCAGAAACTACTTAGAGACAACATTTTGATCAGAATATTGCCTTCTCTACTAGAAAGTACGACCACTAATCATTATTTCTGTTCTCGTTTCATTATTTGGGGGAAGGGGAGTGGGAATGGGAAAAGAACACCTGTTTTGCTGAGTTCTGCTCATGAATCCAATCTATCTGTCTTGCAATGCAGAAAGGAAGGATTTAGATCCCTTAGCATTTGTGGTGAAATATTATTTGACACTTCATAGAAAGGAGAGTAGAAAATTAGTAAGTATTAGCCAGGACTGACTATTCAGGGAAGCCAAAGAATTACAAATTTTGAAAACAAAGCAAAAGAATGAAACAGCAACATTCTTATACACAGAACCTTAACCTACATTTGAAGGTAGAGGTATGGATGGAAAGACAAATACTTTTGATAAAAAAAGAATGAATTTTTGGAGTAAACATAACAAGTAAGAACTGACTAGTGACAGTGTAGCTGAAAAAAGAATGTCAATAATATAATTTATACATGGAAGGGAAACTTCTCAATGATTTTTTAAAATGTATTCTATCAACTTGTTTTGGTGGTTTGGGGGAAGTTAAAAAATAAGGAGTATGACTAATGTAAATGCTGCAGTAAGAGAAGATATGAAAAGCAAGAAGGGGAAATATGCCACAAGCTGAATGAATTCAAAAGAAGTAACTTGGGGTTAGAGATGACTTGGAAAACTTAAGCAACCTCTATCCTACAGATATACCTCATTAGCATTAACAAATTCTGAGATGTCGGAAAGAATGTTGCTTCTTAATCTACTCAGAACTAGGATTTTTTGATCAAATTTTATTTGATTTTTAAAAGGTAAGAGACTAGTGCTGCATATTTATATTTTTATCTCCAAACATCTAAATTAATGCCTCTTCCTCTGTAAAGTAGCCTAAATCATGTCTTTTTTCCATATTTGTTAATGCCAATAGATAGAATACCTTCCAAATATTTAAAAAATGTAAGTAACTGTGACTAACTTAGTTTAAATCCAGTATAGTACATATAGTTGTCAGATGTCAGATGAATTTGGAATTAAAATATATTCATATAAATGATTGAAAGCTATTTTTAGTAGTTAAAATAGCAAAAGTTGATGAACAAGAATATCACTGGGCCATCAGTTTTTCCTTATAAAAAGTGATGATTGGCTAAGTACGGTGGCTCACGCTGGTAATCTCAGCACTTTGGAAGGCCCAGGTGGGCAGATCACAAGGTCAGGAGTTCCACACCAGTCTGACCAACATGGTGAAACCCCATCTCTACTAAAAATCCAAAAATTGGCTGGGCATGGTGGCACATGCCTGTAGTCCCAGCTATCTGGGAGGCTGAGGCAGGAGAATTGCTTGAACCTGGGAAGCAGAGGCCGCAGTGAGCCAAGATGGAGTCACTGCATTCCAGCCTGGGCAACAGATTGAGACTCTGTCTCAAAGAAAAAGTGATGATTATTTTACAGTTTTCACTTCTCTTCATGAATTTTGTTTTGTGTGATATGTTAAGCCATTGTCTTGATGTGACAATAGTTTGAATTTAGTGGAGAAGAGCTTCTACCAACCTTGACGAAAATGATTAGGAATCCTATACATCTGTGAAATTTATCTACTTAATACTTTCACTTAGTGTCATAACACTGAGAAGAGAAATTTTAGGAAACATTGAAACCCAGGGTTCTTTAGTTAATATCTAGCAGTGTCAGAGCATGATCATCCCAGAAATGTTTACTTTTATTTAAAGAAATGAGATCATAACCAGATAACTTCAAATAACCACCAAATAACTCTAAGAAAGATTGGTGGTCATACTTTCCAGTAAAGAAGGCAGTATTCTGATCAAAACGTTGTCTCTAAGTAGTTTCTGCATTTTCTTCTTGATGGTTATTTGGAGTGATGAGAATTATTTACATCTCATCTATCAGCACTTTTAGAAAGTAAAGTTATACCTCTTCGGATCCAATCATCTCCCTTAGAATATTTTAATACTACCTGTTTATTACTCTCTATAAAACATCAAAGAATTGTATTATCGAAATGAAGTAGAATTACAAGAGTCTGATAGCTTTTTTTGTTTAAAAATTCCATGTGGGGGGTGTATGGAAGATTAACACATAAAAGAGTAAGTGGATGTCCTATAAACAATTAGTCAAATACCATTAAACTACCATATTCAAGTACAAAAAAAGATATTATGTAAGGGACAGAATGTATGAGCTTATTGCAGGGATTAATTTCTAACTCAAAGTTCTGTGGTGAGGATATGAGGAATCTAGGCTTAAGAAGTACTTTAAAGCCTACAAAGCTGACTGGTTGCCTTGGAGATGGAAGGACAATTGAGAAGACTCTGTGGGAGATGGCTTATCATAAAGTCTTTAGGTTTATGATAATAAAGAACTAATCATCCTCTTGATTCTCACAAATAGAGACAGAGCAGGAGAGTTTTTCAGCTATGCGTCTCTATTCTAAATAGCCATGCATGACAACATGAGTTATCTTTTTGAGGCTCCGTTTTAGAGGGAGCCACATTCACCACTCTAACCCTGGTTTCTAGCTGAGTTGGTGACATATAGTAGACTTCCAGTTAATATTGGCTAAATGATTACTTGCAGGTAGGAATTACTTAGGAAAAAGGTGAATACAGTCAGAGAGAAAGAATTGTTTGTGGTGTGGTTAATTTAACTCACGCCTAAAATAGAGGAGTATAAAATGCTGAAGACTTCTTGAGAGAAAGAAAAGCAGGGTAAAAAGAACATTTTGTTTCAGTCATAGCCTGATAGCATCATATTCAGTCTATGTATTGACTGAATGCTGTACAGTCAACAAATACTTAATGAATGTTGGTTATGTGCTGCATTCTTAGCCCCTACAATTCAATGAATATTGGCCAAGTTTAAATTTGTAAATAAAATGATGGTGGGCAGGATTTTGGAAATGTGTTTCAGATCTCAACAATGTGAATTGATTTGGGGGAGCCACGGAATATTACTACTATGGTATGAACATTTTTATCCCCCCTGCAAAAAATATTCTAAAGTTGAAGACACATACCCAACGTAACAGTAGTAAGAAGCGATGGCTTTGGAAAGTGACTAGGTTATAATGGAAAGGCCCTATTGAATGGAATTATGCTTCTTTATCCCTTCCACAATGTGAGGACACAGTGAAGAGTTGGCAGTCTGCAACACAGAAGAGGGCCCTCCTTGGAACCTTATTATTTTGTCACAGTGTTGCTGAACGTCTCAGCCTCCAGAGCTATGAGGAATACATTTCTGATGTTTCCAAGCTACTCAGTCTACGGCACTTTTTATAGCCACCTGAATCAACTAAGAAAATCACCTTCAGTCAATGCTAGCCTGCTATGAAAGATTGCTCTAAAAGGGTAAAAAATAAAATATAACATTTTATTATTCCATGAAATTTAAGATAATCTAGAATAAACACTTTACAACACATATACCCTTCCACACATTCACCATTGTCAAAGTGAATTAATCATGACTCATAATAATAATACTATTAATAATAAATGATGTACTTTGAAGGAATTATTTTTAATGTGGCTATCATTTTGCAATGAAATGAAACAGGCATCCTCTCCCTACAAATACTGTTGAATATAATACTGTCTCAAAACAGGTTCCCTAGAAGCAAAACCTGAGAAAAAGATTTTTAAATTTATTTTGGATATGAGATTGCTCAGATGGAGACTACGTTTTGTTTGATCCTAGGGTAAGCCCTAGAACACAAATTATATCAGAGCTGAACTCACCTTGAGGCAGAAAGTCCAGTTTCTCTGCCCCTTTGATTTCCCTGGCATGCTCTTTGGTTACGGGGAGGTTGTACAGAGTTTGTGGCAGAGATAGAGGTGGGTGAAATGAAAGGGAGTATTACTGTGAGGCAGCTCCCATTGTCCAAAGGCACAATAGCATCCATCACATATACAAAGTGAGAATCACCTCCAGTGGTCTTAGAATAGCAAAGCAAGAGCTCTGTATTCCCTTTCTGCTCTAAACCACTGTGAGAGTGATACTAGGCAATAACATCAGTGTTGCTGCTGTGTCCTGTTTCAAAAGAGTGACGTGTATAAAACTTAGCTCTGCTATCATAAACAGGATTTACTTTTCAAGGCAAAAGTCAATTTCAAGCAAATAATTTGAAAAAAAGAATGTGGAAAATATGCTGTTGAATCTTATGAAATTCAAAAGAAATGATCAGAATGTTTTAGATTCCTTTGATGGTTGATAAAGTCTATGTAAATATAATTATATGTAAATATAATTAACTACAAGAGAAAAAATAATTATTATTAGTAAATAAGACTGATATGCGTTAGAATTAGTGCTAAATAAATCCAGAGAAAGATATGATTTTAATTCTAGAAATGTCACTAACTTAGATTTGGAACTAGGCTAATTTGTTGAAACCTGATAAGCTGCTGCTTCTTTATATATTAAAAGATTTGGACTCAATCTCCCAGAAAACTGTGGTTTTAAACTTTAAGTTATAACTCTATGTGAAAAATACTTCTGAATTTAGATTATATGCTATATAAAGTTATAGTCTCAGCATATACAATAATTTTTAAATAGAATTAAAACTTTTTTTTATTATACTTTAAGTTCTGGAGTACCGGTGCAGATCTTGAAGGATTGTTGCATAGGTACAAATATGCCATGGTGGTTTGCTGTCTCCATCCCCCCGTCACCTGCATCAGGCATTTCTCCCAGTGTTATCCCTCCCCAACTTCCCTGCCCCCCTGCTGTGCTTCCCTTAGGGCCCTACACTCCTGAACATACCCCAGTGTGTGATGTTCCCCTCCCTGTTCTCATTTGTTCTCATTGTTCAACACCAGCCTATGAGTGAGAACATATGGTGTTTGATTTTCTGTTCTTGGGTCAGTTTGCTGAGAATGACGGTATCCAGATTCATCCATGTCCCTACAAAGGACATGAACTCATCATTTTTTATGGCTGCATAGTATTCCATGGTACACATATAAAAACTATTTTAAAGTACAAAAGTAATTTAAAATAATTTGTCACATGGGTGCATTTTTTTCTCATCCTGAAGGAACTCTCTATAAACAACATATTCTACCTGCCTTTCCTTTCCTCTTTCCTTTCAGGGCAGCTACATCTGTGCCTCTATATTAGTCTGTTTTCATACTGCTGATAAAGACATACCTGAGACTGGGCAATTTATGAAAGAAAGAGTCTTATTGGACTTACAGTTCCACATGTCTGGTGAGGCCTCACAATCATGGCAGCAAGGAAGGAGGAGCAAGTCACATCTTTCATGGATGGCAGCAGGAAAAGGGAGAGTTTGTGGAGGGAGACTCTCGTTTTTAAAATCACCAGACCTCATGATACCCATTCACTATCACAAGAACAACACAGGAAAGACCCACCCCTATGATTCAATCATTTCCCACCAGGTCCCTCTTACAACACCTGGAGTTTATGGGAGTTACAAGATGAGATTTGGGTGGGGACACAGAGTCAAACCATATCATCCACCCCTCATTCCTCCCATATGTCTTCACATTTTAAAACCAATCATTCTTTCCCAACAGTACCCCAGTCTCAACTCATTTCAGCATTAACTCAAAAGCTCACAATCCAAAGTCTCTTCCAAGTCTCATCTTCCTCTGAGCCTGTAAAATCAAAAGCAAGTTAATTACTTCCTAGATACAATGAGGGTACCAGTATTGGTAAAATACACTCATTCCAAAGGGGAGAATTTGGTCAAAATGAAGGGGCTAAAAGCCCCATGCAAATCTGAAATCCAGAAGGGCAATCAAATCTTAAAGCTCCAAAATGATTTCCTTTGACTCTATGTCTCACATCCAGGTCACGCTGATGCAAGAGTTGGATTCCCATGGTCTTGGGCAACTCTGCCCTTGTGGATTTGCAGGGTACAGCCTCCTTCCCAGCTGCTTTCATGGGCTAGCACTCAGTGGCTGTGGCTTCTCCAGGCATACATTGCAAGCTATTGGTGGATCTACCATTCTGGGGTCTGGAGGATCACCATTCTGGGGTCTGGAGGATGGTGGCTCTTTTCTCACAGCTCCACTATGTGGTGCCCCTGTAGAGACTTTGTGTGAGGGTCTGACCCTAGATTTTCCTTCCACACTGCCCTAGCAGAGATTCTTGATGAGGGCCCCACCCTTAGAGCAAACTTCTGCCTGGGCATCCAGGCATTTCCATACATCTTCTGAAATCTAGATTGAGGTTCCCAAACCTCAATTCTTGACTTCTGTGCACTGGCAGGCTCAATACCACCAGGTTGCTGTCAAGGCTTGAGGCTTGCATCCTCTGATGCCATGGCTCAGGCTCTACTTTGGTCCCATTCAGGTATGGCTGGAGCAGCTGGGACATGGGGAACCATGTCCCTAGGCTGCACACAGCACAGGAACCCTGGGCCAGGTCCATGAAACCACATTTTCCTCTTGCACCACCAGGATGAAAGGCCAGGGAGGAGAGGGACTGATGCAAGGGTCTGTGGCATGCCCTTGAGACATTTTCCCCATTGTCTTGGTGATTAACATTCAGCTTCTCATTACTTATGCAAATTTCTACAACTGCCATGAAATTCTCCTGAGAAAGTGGGATTTTCTTTTCTATTGTATTGTCAGGCTGTAAATATCCCAAACTTTCATGCTCTGTTTCCCTTTTGAAACTGAATGCCTTTAGTAGCACCCAAGTCAATTCTTGTATGCTTGTTGCTTAGAACTTTCTTCTGCTAACTACCCTAAATCATCTCTCTCAAGATCAAAGATCCAGAAATCTCTAGGGCAGTGGTCAAATGCTGCCAGTCTCTGCTAAAACATAACAAGAGTCACCTTTGCTCCAGTTATCAATAGGTTTCCTCATCTCTATTTGAAACCACCTCAACCTGGATTTTACCATTCATATCATTATCAACATTTTGGTCAAAGCCAGCATTTTGGTCAAATTGCCCAAGTTTCTAGGAAGTTGCAAACATTTCCACATTTTTCTGTCTTTTTCTGAGCCCTTCAAACTGTCCCAGCCTTGGCCTGTTACCCAGTTCCAAAGTCACGTCCACATTTTTGGGTATATTTTCAGGAACTCCCGACTCTATTGGTACCAATTTACTGTATTAGTCTGTTTTCATGCTGCTGATAAAGACATACCCGAGACTGGGCAATTTACAAAAGAAAGAGGATTATTGGACTTACAGTTCCATATGACTGTGGAGGTCTCACAGTCATTGTGGAAGGCAAGGAGAAGCAAGTCATATCTTACATGCCTGGCAGCAGGCAAAGAGAGAGCTCGTGCAGGGAGACTCCCATTTTTAGATGATCAGAGTCCATGAGACCCCTTCACTCTCATGAGAACATCATGAGAAAGGCCTGCCCCTATGATTCAATCATTTCCCACTGGGTCCCTCCCACAACACATGAGAATTATGGGAGCTGCAAGATGAGATTTGGGTGGGGACGCAGAGCCAAACCATATCAGCTTCTTCCATTATAAATCCCCAAACCTCCTCTCCTGCCTTAACCATCACTCTAAATCTTCTCTTATTACTTTTTCCCTTTCTATTGTCTCATTATGTCTGGTTTTCTATCACAAAAGTGAAAGCAACTAATCTGTCAAGGCAAAAAAAATATACAAAAAATTAGCATACAGTAGAGTTTGGGAGCTCTGGGCACTCTAAAACAGAATTTCCATTAGAAAGGTAAGAGAGGGTGATGCCGGGATCACTTAAATTTTAATAATGTATGTCCCTGTTAGATTTGACATTTTAAAATTAAGAACAAGTACAATTAAATATTGTGACTAAGACTAGTCATGGAAATGCTTTGGACAGTAAGAGTCAGAAACTATTATTTACATTAATTAATAATTTCTGGTCATATAAAATTAAGAGACTTACACTAATTTTTAATTTTTTTTCCTTTTATTCTGAGGGGAAAAAAGTATAGGAAGCTCCTGTATATATATCATAAGAAAGAAATAGCCTAATATATGACTGAGAAGCTAAAAGTCCTGTTTGAACATTAAATTATGATATATGGTTGTATATCCATAGGTCTCTAATTTTTTTAACTATTTTTTGAGAAGAGGATATTGGAAATAGAGGAAAAAATACCTATTTCATGTAAACATATTTCATTCTATCTATTCCATGTGAACATATTTCATTCTATCTAAAACCATTGGCTGTGTTAATTTTATCTTTATGTTCTTGTTTGAGATGGTGACTTAGAGGACATAAGCTGAAAATGATTACAGAAAGAATATAAAGTCAACATTTTACTTCCTGCAGAAGAGGGGATGTTATTAAGACTCTAGACTAGACGGCAAAGTCTTACATGTGACTTTGTTTATTCCTAAATATCCAAAATTTACTGATGTTTGCTTCTTCCACTGTGGTATAATTGCTCTATTTTAACCAGAGGGGATATGACATCACTGAATCATATCCCTCTTCTAAGGAAATTCTGGTCTGTTGACTCACCAGTGACATCACTTATCACTCATGAGTCCTCAGACCAGAATTTCCTTAGAAGAGGACTGTACTGGGTTGGGAAATGGGCTTGGTGAAATCTATCTTGGTTAACAAGATGTACACATTAACTTTTCTTCCAAGACTTTATATAAATGGGCCTTCATAGCAGTTCAGGCATTTTTGTGTCTTCCTTGCACTGTACATGCACTTGGCAATGCCAGGAAGAGATTCACCAGGAGCTGGACCCAAAACACTGGCCTTTGTGCTATACAAAGAGAAAATTCTAGAAGTTGGGTTATCATGTTCATCTGTTATTCATGAATATTCAGTAAAGTCTTATTAAAACCTGCAACCAATTCTCCACTCTACTATGGGGACATATGGTGAGGGCCTGCTCCATGCTACAGATGCAATAGAAAAGAGGTGTAGAGAGAAATGGAGCCAACAACAAGCAGCAGTGTCAGCCCAAGGAAAGCCATCAATCACGTACATGAGGCTATCACTAGAATAGGATCCAGATGTCACAGAAACTGTGGCATGTGGCCAGAGACAGAGCAGGAAAGAATCACCTCTGTAGAGCCATTACTAATATATGTGGAACAAAATCATAGGGAACTCAGAATGCTCTAAAGAATTGCTGCTAAGGAAGATTTGCATCTATATAGTCAGGCCAAAGATATGTTGGTTAATGTCTGTTTTGCCCATCACTGTAACTAAGAAACTAGAATAATGTGTAATGTATGTGAGAGATGAAATCCATATTTGTGAATGAATTTTCAAGAGAATAAAAAGTAATTAGGCCATGAATAGAAAATTTAGCCACATGCTGGTGAGAGATAAAATAGACATACCTGCTATATAAGAAAACTGTACTTTTTATACAATTCTTTGTTTCCTCTGTAGCTAAATGGAATTCTAAATGAATAATATTGGATTCTGTCAAAGACTGCTTCAGCTAAATTAATAGACAACACAGTCTGTTTGTGATATTGACATGTAAATAGGTGATTTCTATTTTATTGGAAATGTAATCTATACTGGTAAAGTCTGTTGTTACACCTTTGGCAAAGTTGTTTATTATTTCTGGATTTAAATATTATCTGTCTCAGAAGATTGACAATAACATTTCGGACTAAACTATAGTCAAATGCCTTAGCAAAAAGATGCCACATGATAGATTAATTATAAATGTGCCAAAACTCCACTTCTAATTCCAGATGAGCTCCAACATCATGAGTGAATGTAACATTCCCGAAGATCATATTAACCATTTTACAGGTACCTGAGTGACCTTGGAAAAAAGTTGTAGCAAAAGCTTTTGTGTTACACAGGTTTAAAGTATAAACTGACTCCTTATTCAAGATTTCATCTCAGGAAATGTCCGTATTGTTAATGGCTCCGAGATATTGTATTTGATGATACTAGAAGTCCCCCGAATTCTAATCTTGTGCTCCTCAATTTTGTTGGAAAGCTTAGAAAAAGCCTCTATTGCATGTGATTTGAAAGCCAAGAATCATGAACTGTAAGCCCGGCCACCTTTAGATGAACAGCTGGTACCTAGTTCATCATTGAGGAAGTTGAATATTCTGCTTGAATAATCAAAGTAGTCTGCGCAAGGGCTTGGCAGTGATGAGTGTCATAGGTGGAACTGAAACTATCAATGGTCACTGCCATGCAGAGTAATGTCATATTGTACTCTGAATCAAATTCTCTCCTTTTGGCATGAAAAAGAAAAAATAATGCGTTTTGAATCTCCTAAGTCTATGGGACCTGTAAAGTTTTGAGATGAGTAGAATTTAAGAGAGGAACTGTACTTCCAACTAACAAAGAATATGGGTCTTTTAATAAATAATATGAATACATCATCTATATTCAAGGATTTCCCTGTGTTTATTGATGAGCATGAACTTCAGTATTAAGAATAAAGTCCTCTTCAATTTAAATGTTAAAAAAACTTACTAAATAAATGATAAACTCCTGTTTGCAAAGTTAATCTTCTATAAATGTACAATAAAGTAAAAAAAAAAAACAACTCCATCATACTCCATTTTTAAAATAAAATGTACATTTAATAATTACATAAGTAGATGAACTAAACAGCAAGTTACAATATGTCATCCTTTCTGAAAGTGGACTGAAAAAAGCACAAAATTTTATCAGAAATATTTTAATGTTTGTATTTTTACATTGCAGTGATATTTACCTATCATATACTGTGTTTGGTATGCATAATAATGGGGAATACCACCCCTCTGGAGGATTATATCTTATTTTGCCACAGTTTTTAGACTTATAAATTCCAATAGACAATTTATTTCTGTTTACGTTTCATTTTATTTTATCTCATTTTTATTTATTTATTTAGAGATGGATTCTCACTCTGTTGCCCAGGCTAGAATGCAGTGGTATTACCTGGGCTCACTGCAACCTCCACCTCCTGGGTTCAAGCGATTCTTCTGCTTTAGCCTCCTGAGCAGTGGGGACTACTGGTGCTTGCCACCATGCCTGGCTGTTTTTTGTGATTTTAGTAGAGACAGCATTTCACCATGTTGGCCAGGCTGGTCTCAAACTCCTGACCTCAGGTGATCCTGTGGCCTCAGCCTCCCAAAGTGTTGGGATTACAGGCATGAGCCACCACACCTGGCTGAATTTCATTTTATTTTTAATTGACACATAATCATTGTACATATTTATGGGTGCAAGTGTGATGTTTTGATACATGCATACATTGTGTAGTGATCAAATCAGAGTATTTAGTATGTCCACCAACTCAAGCATTTATTCATTTTTTGTGGTAGGAACATTCAAAATCCTCTATTTTCGTTTTTTTTTTTGGAAATACATAATCTAATGTTATTAACTATAATTACCTTACTGTGCAGTGGCACACCAGAATTTGCTCTTCCACTCTAACTGAAATGTTGTAACCATTGGTCCATCTTCTTCCCTCTACCCTTCTTCACCTCCAGTAACCATTATTCTACACAGTACAACCATGAAATTAGCTTTTTTTTAGATTCCACAAAGAAGTGAGATTATGCAGTATTTGTACTTTTGTGCCTGGCTTATTTTACTTTACATGATGTTCTCCAAGTTCATCCATGTTTTTTAAAATGACAATATTTTATTCTTTTTATGACTAAATAGTATTCCATTGTGAATACACACCACAAGTTTCTTTATCCACTTATCCATTGATAGACACTTAGATTGACGTCACATCTTGGCTATTGTGAGTAGTGCCTCAATAAATAGGAGAATAGATAAATCTTTGACAGAATTTTATTTCCTTTGGATAAATATCAAGTAGTGGAATTACTGGGCTATATGGTAGTTCTATTTTTAATTTTTTTAGGAATCTACACGCTTACATTTTTACCAACAGTGTATAAGGATTTCCATTTCTCCACATCCATATCAGCTTTTTTTTTTTTTTGGTCTTTTTTATAATAGCTTCTTATTGGGGTGAGGTGACATTTTTGATTTGCATTGTTCCAATGATGAGTGATGTTGAATTTCTTTTTATATATATCTGTTGGTCATTTATATGTCTTCTTTTGATAAATGTCTATTCAGATATTTTGCCCATTTTTAAATTGGATTTTGCATAAAGGTTTTTTTTATTTTTGCCATTGATTTGCTCCAAATGTTTGAGTTAACCTAATCTAGATATTATTCCATTCTAGATACTAATCCCTTGTCAGGTGTCTAGTTTGCTAATATTTTCTACCATTCTGTGGGTTAGTTTTTTTCATTCTGTTGATTACTTTCTTCACTGTGCAGAAAAGTTTTAGTTTGATAAAATCTCCTTTGTCTATTTTTGCTTTTTTACCTATGCTTTTGAGTTCTTATCCAAATATTTATTGCCCCGACCAATGTTCTGAAGTGTTTCTTTTATGTTTTTTTCTAGCAGCTTCAAAATTTTGGATCTTACATTTAAATCTTTAATCTATTTTGCATTTATTTCTGTATGCTCTGAGAGAGAGGGGCTTAGTTTTGTTCTTCTGCATGTAGAAATCCAGGTTTCCCAGCACTGTGCATTGAAGAGAATGTTCTTTCCCCAGTGTATGTTCTTAACACTTCTGTGACTGCATTGATTTATGTTCATCTAGTGCAAGAGTAACCTTTTTACATTCTATAGAATGACTTTTGTAGGGATAGATTTTTGCCTGCAGATGTGTCCTAGAGTGTCAATTGGGTAGGGTGCATTTGTTTTTGAATAGCCACAGGGCAGGCTCTTCAGCTGTAGGCAACATCAGAGATGCCTGCGAGAATGCCTCAGTTGCCTAGGCTGAAGGAGTGTGTGTGGCTGTTCTGCCTGGCACAGCCTTCACACAGTGGGTGGAGCTCAAGGCTGTTTTATGGTAGGCTGGAACACCTGTTGCTTGAGAGGCCAGGCACCATGTGCGCTAGGGTGCCAGAGTTACAGCTGTAACCTGTTCTGCTGGGCCTAGGCTTTGTATGGCTCGGGATGGAACACTGCAGCCAGCCACTGGAGTGCCTCCTACTTTGCTTATTTCTGGGAATAGGCAGGTGTAGCTGCCCAGTGGGGAATGGTGCACTATCATGTATGGGTGCAATGTAGTGGCAGTGGAATGTCAGGGATGGAGATGTGCAGTAGCTACTGGTCCCCAGAAAAGGACGACCTCTAGTAGTGACTTCAGTCTGAAGATGATGTTGTTTAGCTGCATCTTGCACCACAGTAGGGCTCATTCTTGACAGTCATGCAGCAATATAAATTTCATAGAGCTCCTTAGATTGGACTCAGGGCCTGTGATGACTGCAGGGTTCTTCAGAAACAAAGATGATAGGTGTCTGTGGTATAAAGAGACACTTCTGGAGACCTGCTGCTTACCTTTTTCCCCACCAGAGTGTCCCTCCTGGCTTTGAGCTTATCCCAACTGAGGAGATGTGGTATCAAAGACACATTTTCTTGTGGCCATCATGATCTCTATGTTCCACATGGTATCTGTCATTCACCTGATATTCCAGCACTTTCCTTTACATATTCTAGTTCAAATGTGATTATTTATTAATTGTTTTGGTCCTTTTTCATAGAAGGAGAATGAGCATTAGGCATTTCTATTTAGCCATCTTGGTGACTTCCCAAGATAATTTTTTTTTTTTCAGGGCAGGGCCAGTGGGGAGACATCCCAAGAGAATTTTTTTTCTGTGGTCCAGGCTGGAGTGCAGTGGTGTGAACTCAGTTCACTGCAACCTCTGCCTCCCAGGTTCAACTAATTCTCCTGCCTCAGCCTCCCAAGTAGTTAGGACTACAGGCATGTGCCCCCACACCTGGCTAATTTTTGTGTTTTAGTAGAGACGGGTTTTTACCATGTTGGTCAGGCAGTTCTTGAACTCCTGACTTCAAGAGATCTGCCTTTCTCAGCCTCTCAAAGTACTGAGATTCCAGGTATGAGCCCCGCTTGGCCTGAAGAGATAATTTCTTAATGCAGCTGTATTTTAAAATCATACAGAAAACTTTAAAACAGGTGAACATACATTAATTAATATTACAACTAAATTCAATTAGAACCTTGTTCTCCCCAAATCACTTTATTATCACAGCATGAGTAAAATATATTAATTAATTAAATTTCATACTCTGCTCCCTAAAAAGTATCATATAATTTTGATATGAAAACAGTAAAATTGCATAATTATTAAGAAAATCCTATGCTGTGCCTGTTACTAACTTGAGCTTGGTTGAAGGCAAATGACATTTTTTTCCTCTTCCTTTGAAGAAAAACCCAGTAAAAATAAAGAGTTTTATTTCAAATAGTAACTATTATGTTACCAGTTCATAATGGATATTCTCCACTTAAAATCACTATAAGGTTCTGTGCTGTCATTCTGAACATGTGATATATATATATGTAATATATTATATATAATAATGTGATAACATATATATTCTCTCTATATATATGTATTATATGATATATATTCTCATTCTCTGTTGCTGCAATTGAAAGACCACTCATAATCATTTACTCTTCTAGTTTAAACATTAATTCTAATTGTTAGGTATTCGATATGATAAAACAGTTTTTCTGAAGCAAAAGTAAAATAAAACACAAATGAGGGAATCAACAATTGTGTTAAATTGTTAAAATTCTTAAAATTCTATGTTAAAACAATTATAGTACTGATACCTAAATATTCTGTGAGACCTAAATATATCTATGGGACATCCCATAGAATCCTTTAGACTATCCTACAGGGTATTACGGGTGTGAGCTGCACCTGGCACCTAGATTCTATGGAATATTTCTTTATAATATCCTACAGAATATTTAAGTCTTAGTCTATAATTGTTTAAATGCAGGATTACATTTACCATCAAGTACCCCATATATTTTCTAGGGTTTGAGAAAGTAGGAGCAGACTGTTATAAATTACTTACACCGAATTGCTTTTGTTATAACATATATCTCTCTGGGGGACACAATTCAACCCACTACACTTTCTTTAGATTATAAGATTATATGAGTGCTATACAGAACTCTTCAGTTAGTACAGTAACATTGTATAAAAGTTGTATAATATTTTTCCTTTGAAATTAAAAATCCTGTTTTTCACACCTGTGCTTAGATTTCTTTCTATCACTAGTTTATTCTCAAACTCTTTACCAAAAGTCAGAGTCCTAATCTCCTTAAATGCATAGCATAATCCACCAGGTTCTTGTCAAAAAAATGTGAAGAATATGAGACCTTACTCAGAATTTCAACACATTATCCAGCCAGCTTCGTAGTTCGTAACATAAGACATAGACTCTTGGGGTCAGAGACAAAGGACAGTTATATGGTTTGGCTGTGTCCCCACCCAAATCTCATAATTAACTGTAGTTCCCACAATCCCTGCTTGTTGTAGGAGGGAACCAGTGGGATGTAAATGAATCATGGGAGCAGTTACTCCATGCTAGTCTTATGATAGTAAATTCTCACAATAGCTGATAGTTTTATAAGGGGCTTCCCCTTTGCTGGGCACTCATTCTTCTTGCTGCTGCCATGTAAAAAGGACATGTCTGCTTCTCTCTTCTGCCATGATTGAAAGTTTCCTGAGGCCTCCCCAGCCATGCAGAACTGTGAGTCAATTAAACCTCTATTCTTTATGAATTATCCACTCTTGGGTATTTCATAGCAGCACAAGAATAGACTAATACAGTAAACTGGTACAGGGAGTGGCAGGGAGTGGGGCACTGTGATAAGATACCTGAAAATGTGGAAGCAACTTTGGAACTGGGTAATAGGCAGAATTGGGACAGTTTGCACGGTGGGGGGACCTCAGAAGAAGACAGGAAAATGTGGGAAAGTTTGGAACATTCTAGAGACTTGTTTAAAGGCTTTAACCAAAATGTTGATAATTATATGGACAATGAAGTCCAGGCTAAAGTGGTCTCAGATGGAGATGAGAAACTTGTTGGGACTAGAATAAAGGTGATTCTTGCTGTGCTTTAACAAAGAGAATGGTAGATTTTTGCTTCTGCCTTAGAGATCTGTAAAAATTTGAACTTGAGAGAGATTACTTAAGCTATCTGGTAGAAGAAATTTCTAAGTGGCAAGGCATTCAAAAGGGAGTAAAGCACAAACATTTGGAAAATGTGCAGCCTGACAAATCAATAGAAAAGAAAAACCCATTTCCTGGGAAGAAATTCAAACTTGCTTTAGAAATTTGCATATGTAATGAGCAGAATGTTAATTGCAAAGACAATGGGGAAGATGTCTCCAGGTCATGTCAGAGACCTTCAGGGCAGCCCTTCCAACACAGACCTGGAGACATAGAATGAAAAAATGGTTTTATTGGCCATGTCCAAGGCCCCCCTCTTCTGTGCAGCTTCAAGACATGGTGCTCTGCATCCCATAGCTTCAGCTCTAGCTGTGGCTGAAAGGAACCAAAATACAGTACTGACAATTACTTCCGAGGTTGTCAGCCCCAAACCTTGGTGGCATTCACATAGTATATTGAGCCTGTGGGTGCACAGAAGTCAAGAATTGGTGTTTTGGAACCTCCATCTATATTTCAGAAGATGCATGGAAATGTGTGTGTGTCTAGGTAGAAATTTGTCACAGGGGCAGAGCCCTCATGGAGAGCCTCTGCTAGGGCAGTGTAAAAGGGAGATAGAGAGTTGATGTCCCCCACCGCCTCACAAAGTCCTCACTGGGGCACTGCCTAGTGGAGCTATGAGAAGAAGGTCACCATCCTTCAGACCAGAATGGGAGACCAACCAACAGCTTGTACCATGTGCCTGGAAAAGCCACAGACATTCACTGCCAGCTGTAAAAGTGGTCAGGAGGTGGGCTGTGTCCTGTGAAGCCAAAGGAGCAGAGCTGCCCAAGGCTGTTAGTGCCCACCTTTTGCAACAGCATGACCTGGATTTGAGACATGGAATCAAAGGAGATCATTTTGAAACTTTAAGGTTTAATGACTGCTCTATTAGATTTCATGCTTGCCTGAGGCCTGCAAGCCCCTCTGTTTTAGCCAGTTTCTCCCATTTGGAATGGGTGTATTTACCCATTGCTTTTACCTCCATTATATCTAGGAAGTAACTAACTTGCTTCTGATCTTACAGGCTCATAGGTGGAAGGGACTTGCCTCTTCTCAAATGAGATTTGGGACTTTGACTTTTGAGTTAATGCTGGAATTATGCTTCTTCATATGTCCCGAGTCTAATTAGTATCTTAAACCTCTGCATATCAGTGTGATTTTTATAATTAAAATGAAGCAAATGTTAGATTAGGGCAAGCTACAATCCTACAGTGCACAGACATTGGGGAGGGTCTTTTGGATAGTCCTTATGCTGATGGCCTGCATGTTTGTGGTCAGAGTGTTTTACTTTTATTTCTAGGTCTGACTGGTTGATTTTATGAAGGGAAGCTTCAGTCGTTGCAATGTTATGCAGCTGGGTGCAGCTGTAGTCAATACACTGTGTAATGAAGTGGGGAGGGATCTCTAGTCCCGCATTCCCTGTCTGCCTCAGATAAAAACTCAGAGAATTATGTCCTAACATTTTTGTTACTTTTTGTTTGTTTACTCTGGTTTATTTTGTTTATTTGTTTTTCCCCTCAAGGCACTTTCCCTAGACCTTATGGTACAATAAAAATACTCGATAATTATTTTCCCTAGAAGCAGCCTCAACTAGTGATTGACAGAAATAACTAAGTTCCACTTCACTTGGAAGAAACTTAGGTGAGTTTTCCACTGACTCCAAGATTCATTACTCACTGAATTAAGTTTCAGTCATAAACAATGGTAGCTGTCTTGATAAAACACACTTCATTTTCTCAATCTCTATTCATGTTCTCATTACCCCCTAAATTATTTATCCATTTGGAATTTTTGTCTCAGGTTCTACATATGGACGATACCAATGTGGGACAGTAGCGTATCTTGTCCTCTTTCAATCTTAACGTCGCTATTTCCTATTTCTCTAGCAAGTGGAAACATCTTTCAGTTTTTTTCTTCTACATTTGTATGATCTATACTTGTAACATAAACTAATTTACCAAAGGACCTAGTATTTCAGAAAATAAAATTATATATATATATATATATATACACACCCCCACACACATAACATACACACGTGCACACACATATATATATATATTTATCTACAAACATATATATAATTTTTGAACACATACATAACCTCAAAGTGTGTATTTTAAACATATATATGTGTATGTGTGCATGTGCATGTGTGTGTGTATTTGTGTGTGTGCATGTATAAAAAAAACTCAGATATATATGACCAACTTAATTCTCTCAATCTGCAGAATCCTTGTGGCTTAATGAAGAAGAACCTCTGAGTAATTTTAGAATGATGAGTAATCAAACTTACTGCAGGAAGCATGTGAAGTGCCTCTGTAAGATCTACTCAGTGTTTGCTGTGCAAATGATTAAACTGATTAAATTGAGTCTATACTGAACTATTTTATTTATATCCCGGAGTATTACTAAACTAGTTTCCTTCCTGGATTACACCATACTTAATGGGTTTTTCATCTTTTGGTGGGTAACGTTGTGAAATATATTAAGAAAATCTTATGTTTCCTTAGTGCTTGTTATTCTGAAAATAAAACTCATAGGATTCCATAATATAAACAAACATATTTTCTCAAAGCTTAAAGTATATCCATCAAATTCTCATTATATTGGTTTTTAAAAAATGAAAGTGGAAACAGCATTTTAAATTATACTTTATTCCTTTATCTCAAAAAATAAAATCTATCATGTCAATTATAAAGATAGAAGCCAAAATGATATGTCAATGATACATAATACGTTAATAAATAATTTAAAAAAAAGTAACCTACATATCACAAGATAAAAGCTTTTCTTGATCATGTTAGAAACACTTTCTTGATATTAATAATGGTAAAATTGAAATCCACTAAATTGATGGCAGGATAATCTAATTTATATTACTGTTTTTCAGCATTTCACTTTGAAGAGATTAAAGATTATTAATAGACGCAACAATCTTGTATTCTGTCTTTGAGATTGTGGATTTCTCTAAATATGTATGAATCAAGTACTTCTGTGAGACTTACAAATATTTAATTCAGCTTTTACCATCAGATGTAATAAACTATGTGAAGCACACTTTTGAGTTTCATTATATTAAGTCAAAAAAGCATTTGTCTACCTAATATTCAAAAAATAATTTTCAATATTTGCAAGGATACAGGAAATAAAAATCTTTATACCACGTTGACAAGGATATAAATTGGTTCATAATTTGAGAGTGAAATAATTATTATCATTTTGCAAAGAATCTGTATAAATTGTTTGTATCCTTTGACACAGAATTTCCTTCATTAGAAATTCAACCTAAGCAAATCAATAGAAATTTGTGCACATTTACATATGAAAGGTGTTATGAATCATTATGTATAGCATTGTAAAAAAATTGAAAACTGCTGGTTCAAAAGTTCAATAATAGACTATCGGACAAATGAAATGTTGATTAACAGCAGGATACTTTGTAGCTTTATTAAAACTTATGATTTGGAATATTTAATATGAGAACATTTGAGGTATATGAAGAAGTAAATAATGTACAAACTGTATGACCTTGTAATTCAAAGATGAAGAAAATGTACATATTCACATGAAAACATTAAAAACTGGAAAGGTAAACATGCAGTTGTTAATAGTTACTGCATACTGTTTAAAAATGTGTTCTTGAAATGTACTTTGAATATTTTTGTGCAAATCACATGCTCCAAGATTAGTTTTTGTTACTTTTAAAATCAGTTTAATGCTTCCTTGAAGTAACTTACAGGCAATTTAAATTGTGTTGTTCAGGTTTAAAGACAATTTGATTATTGCAGTTTATCATATAACAGAAGATAACATTTATTGTAAGTTAATGATGGACAAATAACTTCATTATTAAAATTTCATAGATGAAATCATTAAATATTAAAGTCATTCTGTGAAGTATATTAGGCTCTTATTCTATCTTTTTATACAAATGAGAAATGTGTTAATTGCTTAAGTATATTCAACTTAAAGATTATTGTTTGGATTTGCCTCAAACAAAATATGTTGTCGGAGTAGTGCTTATATTTAACTAATAGGTTTTGCCTTTATAAGTAGGAGTAAAGATTAAGCTGTTGCTAATAAATAGACAAACAGAATTTTTAAAAACAAAATACAATGGCTTATGCACAGTAGGTGTTTTTTACTCACATGAAAGGCAAATTGGTAGTTCAGAAAGATGCCTGAGGTCTTGCTCAGTTATTTCTTCTTGTTCTGGAATGTGGAGGTTACCCTTATTCCCATGGATGAAGATGTCCCTGTTCCAGCCACCCCAAAGAGAGAAACCATGAACATGAGGGGCACACATTCCGATTAATGATACAACCCCAAAACTAGCACACACTCTATTCACATGCCATTAGCCAGAGCTTAGTGAAATAATAAAATGTTGCTCCAAGAGAAACTGAACAGTCATTGTTATAATGCCTGGCCATCTTCAGAGCTTAAATTTAAGGTTGAACTAAAATCACAAAGGAGAAATACATATTAGAAAAACCATCTCTGCCATACATATAGCATGATTCTGGGATCTTCATATACTCTTAAGAAGCTCTGATTTATTTTTTTAATTTCACATTTAATTTGGTAAATTATTTTACTATTATTTAAAAGTTTAAATGCATATTTCACTATTGTCCAATGTCTGAGCATTGATATTTGCTTGTAATATTTCTGTGTTTATGAGTAAATTTTAATTTTTTTGTCTTAGCAAGGTACTATATATGAAAATAATCAGAATGAATGTTTATACCAACAAGGTCCTTCTGGGATTGTTATTATAAACCTGTTTATATTTTAAATAGATGATTTATATATATGGTTCAAAGGTGAGCACTCAAAAGATTCAAAAAAGAATGTTCTCCCTTAAGAGGTACTCATACACTGGGTTGTGAAATATATTTGCTATGTAACAGCAAATTGCTTTTCCTAGCACTAAAAGGAGATAGAATAGAACAAAATGAAATAGAATGTATTATACGATATATAAATTTCTTTTCTTTATAAGTTACCTAGTCTTAAGTATTTCTTAGCAGCGGAATAAGAATGGACCAATATACCCTTTCTGCCATCCCCTGATCCCCCCTCAAACACAAACACATATGCACTTAACCTTTCCATAAATTATTTTGGTATTCACAGAGGAGAACGATTCTTAGCTTACAAGTAAACAGACTCATAAAGTCTATTTTCAAAGCAGTTCAGTGTGTGAGAGAGACTGTGTGTGTCTGCGTGTGTGTGTGTGTGTGTGTGTGTGTGTGTGTGTGTGTGTGTAAAGAGAGAGAAACTGAGAGGAGTAATAGCAAAGATAGGTAAATGTAGATATCTGAACATAAATTTAGATAGATTTTGGAAAGAAAAGAATTACATTATGTGTTTCAAACAGTTTAGGTGAGATGACACTGATTGAATAAAGCATTAAGTTTTGCTTGTTTATTTTTCAGATGAGTTTATTATTCTTTGAACACATAAAATATATTTTGATTGGCTGCAGACATAGATTTTCCTCATTTCTTTCCATATCTATATGCATAAATCTATACACTTACAACCAGATAGACAAACAGATAAGATAGATAGATGGATAGATGGAAAGATAGATAGATAGATAGATAGATAGATAGATAGATAGATAGATGATAGATAGTATATACAGCAACCATACATAAATTAGGTTGTTTAGAAATTTCCTTTTTAGTGCATTAGGCAGCACGTCAGTCTCATAAATTAGGTTGTTTAAGAATTGTGATTCTTCACTATCACTCTAGGAGACATCTGAAGGAGGTAGGAAAGGTGGTTGGTTGGGAAGGAAATTTCTTTCTATCAAGTACCAGCAAACTGCAATTCTAAGCAACACAAAGATAGCATGCTGCTGCCCATATTAACTTAGTGATTCATCAGTTTGTATCATTAATCCTGAAGATTTGTGTCCACATCTCCACGCGTTTTTTCCAAACTTTCAGTCTATCATATATGCCATGCCTCTTTTACTTTTTGCTTTAGTTGCCAGAGCGCTATGAGAAACAGTTTTCTTTAGGCTTTCAGGGACAAATGTGCCCTCCACAATTTAAAGAAGGCTCACTGTTTGGACAGCAACGTTGGTATGGTTCCTCCAGGAAATTCTTTCCCAATGATTCCTTTATATATATATTAATATCCTCCAGTTTTGGCAGTTTGGCAACTCATATGTAAGGGAGCATTTGGCAGAGAGAAAGCGTGATTTTAGATGTAGGGTGATAATGGCCTGAAATGGGTTGAACTAATGTTGGGGCTTGTATCTTCTCATCTTTGGATTTGTATTCTACATTTACTGTTACCATTGGAGAGGACTTAGACTATAGAAAGACCGATTTTTTTTGTTTTCTTTTCATGGCAATTGCCTTTACCTGCTATTAACAGGAAAGCTGCTTACAGTTGAGTTTATGTAGAATATGGGATCTGAGAAAGAAAAATCAAATCCCAATTTCCCAACTGCCTGCACGGACACCTTCTTGACCAAGGGGACATCAGAGAAACCTTCAAAACTAAGTTACCAGCCGTGATGGAATGGAAGGTCAGACGCCCCAGTGTGCCCTTCCTTATCAACCTTTCACCAGAATTCATTCCCAAAGAGTAAGCAGAAACTAGCGCTGAAAAATAAGAATGGACTACCCATTCCTTTATCACCTTTAGCCAGTCATCTAAAGCCATAACCTGGCTTCTCCTCCCCCTGCAGTTTCAATACGACAACTCACCAGTTTCACAATACAGCCCATTTCTAAGAACTGAGAATCATCTCCAGACTAGTTTTCGCTGACTTATGGAAGATGCAGGGATGGTTTCTGTGTCCTCACCCTCTCCTTTTGACATGAGTGTACCACAAACTCCACTCTTAGGTCCTATGCTGATGCAGCCATTTTCTGACCATGTGACCCATGAAAAGGCAGGAAGCTGAATTGTACATGTGCATGCTTCTTTTTTCGTAAATATTCATGGCTGCTTGATATGGTGTGGATATTTTTCTCCTCCAGCCCTCATGTTGAAATGTGATTTCCTGTGTTGGAGATGGGGCCGAGTAGGAAGCGTTTGGGTCATGGGGGTGCATCCCTCATGGGATAGTGCACTTCCCTCCCCGTTTCCTTCCTCTCTCTGTCTCTTTCTCACTTCCTCTCTCACCATGTGATGAAGCTGTTACCCCTTTGCCTTCCACCATGATTGTAAGCTTGCTGAAATCCTCATGTGGAACGAATGGCTATGTCATGCTTCCTGGAGAACCTGCACCAATTAAACCTCTTTTCTTTATAAATAACCCAGCCTCAAGTATTTTTACAGTTTAACACACAAAACAGATTAACACACTTCTCCTATAGCTTATTAAATATGTATAATCAGCCACCCTGTTCAGCATACATTTCTGTGTCCTTCACTCCTCCCTTCAAGTACTTGCTGTCGGCTTTTGCAGCAGCTAAGCTTCCCAGCCTGTGGGAGGGTCATCCTGCAGGTGTCGCAGGACTTTTTCCTTAGTTCAGCTATAGATGGGGCCCTTATCACATGGTCATGAAAATTTAGGCTCGCAAATAATTTGAAGAGTGAGAAAAATGGAATTTATTGGGAAAACAGGGGAAAAAAAGTCAGGGGTGGAGGGGAAGAAACTCAGTATGTTTCCTGCCCAGGAGCTTACCACCTCACAGACTGAATCCCAAGTTCCACCCAGGAAGAGGAGAGGCCAGGCTACTCCGCTCTGCATATGGCGCAAACGTCTGTGGCTCCACCTCAGTGAGCGTTCCTCCCAGTGTGCAGGCAAGCTGGAGTGTCTCTGGGGACCCACTCCCACCTGGCTGTCTCACGGGCTGCAACCTTTTATGAAAAATAAAGCTCTCTCTTCCAAATTGATGAGCCTTGTGATTCTTCAGTTGACAGATCCATTGAACCTTATAATTTTGTTATTACTAATCCTCTAATTTCAATAGGAGAATGATCACTGTCTTAGTCTCTTCCCCAAGATTCAAGTTTTAAACAATATTGTTATTTATCTAATGAAATATTGTTCTCTTGCCCACTTTGATCAGTTATTAAGATAAATAAAGGTCTCTTTTTTTAACTCTAGATCTGAAAAATTGATAAGATTCTAGGAAACATAATTTTTAAAATATTGGAACTTGGTGAAAATTACATACTTTCTTATTTCTAGGATCATCTAACTTTTAAAGAAACATTATACTAAATTCAATTTCTGATACTGGGTTATTCTATTAAAAATATCTTGATGCAGAAAGATGCCTACATAATAATGTTTACTTTCTCTTTTCTTCATTGTACATTACATGAGTCAAGGATACCAGAATTATTGAATAACTCCACAAAAATACATTCAATTTGGTTAGCTTTTTTATAATAGTTTTTTTTTTTAACCTTTTCTGTTTGGGTTTTTACGTACTTATGATTTTGCAGATTTATTACATGTCAATCAACTTATCTTAGGAGTCTCCTTTGGATGCTCAAATTGTTTCAATTTTGGACAATGGGAGTCCCTTTTTTATTGACTCTTGTGTCCTTTCAACATAACCCCATTAATCATTGAAAGCTTCACTGCTTTATGATACAACAAAGTGTAGCAGGGTCACTTTGTATCTTTCAGACCCAGAGACTGAATTAGTCTATTATTTTTCCCCAAAATCTATGCACTAGGGTGCATTGTCTGGGTATCTTTAATACTAGAATATTTCTGTGACTAGAGATTAAAAAAATGTATATTTCTAATTGACACCTTTTGTAAATTCACACATTCACAAAGATATTTCTAATTCAGTTCTAATGGTACCATGAGTGCATAAATTCTTACACATAAACATTTCTCCTTTTGCTTTATACTAAAAATCCAGCTTCCTAAGAAAGTTAATGTAATTCATTACATTCTGTTTCTTAAAAATTAAAGAAAATACTTAAAATATAGAATATTAAATCAAACAGCATAATTACCGAATAAAGTTTAAATATTGTTCTGGTATTATCTTCTCTGATTTGTACTACATTTAAATAAAATTTATACTTTCATTATTAGTTCTTAATCTATGTGCATATGTGTAGAATTAACTGTTTAATAATTTAGTTGATTTGCTCAGTTTGCTCTCAACTTCAGGGCAATGACATTCTAAATATTTATAGTTATTCTAAATGATAAAAGCTTGAGTCTTCTATTATTCCTGAAGGGAACTATCAGATATTAGAATAGAGAAAATGTTCTCTATCTGAAATAATAGAAACAATTTAATTTTTAAAATTACTTACAATAATTAACTTCACCAATATCTAGCCCATCTGTGATGAGTTAATACATACTTATAAGAACACAGTTCACATATAGAAATTTTTTCTGGCTGAATCAACCAGGTCTTCCTCATATTGATTTATTTCCAGTAATATTAAAACTTGCACATTTTTATGTTGCTAATTACTTAGTATTAATTATGCTTATCTTGTCCTGACCTTTTTTTTTTTTTTTTTTTTTACTGTATCTTGTTCCATTTTGAAACTGCAAGTTCAATTTCCTTTAAAATATATGCGGTATGTTTCTAAACTTCAGGTTGCTATGCCATTGCTACGCCAAAATTTACAGCATGTAATGACAAATGATTTTCTCAATAAGTATGCACATGACTTATCTCCAGTTAAATTTTTTAAATTTCCTTCAGGGGAACCAAGGAAATTCCAAGTGTCTACAAATTCTCTGTGATTAGTAAATAACTACACATTGATATGCAGAAACCTAAAATTTTGCCCCAAATCTACTTTTTACACTTTGCTAAAATCCAACTATTTCTTATACACATGCACACACACACACACACACACACACCCACGCACATTTATATCTTTACTATATCTTTAATTGTAAACATATGCTAGCTATCCAATTTCTCAAAAACTTTTGAAATATTATAAATACTTGTCCCTTAATGCTATAAAAATTAACATTTTACAGAACAAATTAGAAATTATATATGACCTAGCAAAAACATGAAATGAGTTACAATAAATTATGCTTTCAGATGGATGAAAAAATTATGACAGTAAGATAAATCTGACATAGTTGATTCCATCTTGCTTCTACCCTCCAAGCTATAACTTGCTCATTCTTGCTTTAACCTTAAGGCAAAGATCGCAATAGCCCTTCCCAAAAGTAAAACACCTTTGTAAAACTAATGAAAGACCACAGTGTTAGGACTATGAGAGAGGGACCTAATTCTGCTGAATTGTAGACATAGTTAAATGATTACCAGACATTATTCTGGAAGCCATACGATTTGTAACTTCCCCAATTATTCCTGTAATTATTAACATTACTATTGTAAAACCTGAGATTGTCCTTTTGAGATGTCTTTTCGTGCTTTTGCATTTCTGACATCTAAATGGCTTTTTCCAGACTGTGATTCAACCTGTCCTGTGGCTCCCACCCAGAAGCTGACTCAGTGCAGGAGGACCATTTGTCACACTCCTATATTGCATCTGCAACCAATGAACAGCACCCATACTCTAGCTCCCTATCCACCAAACTATCTTTGAAAAACTCCTAACCTGCAAGCCTTTGGTGAGATTGATTTCAGTAATAACTGTCTCCCATGTGGCATGGCTAACCTCGTGTCAATTAAACTCATTCTATACTGATGCTATGGTCTTAATGGATTGATTTGGTGCAGTGGGCAGAAAGAACTCATCAGGCAGTTACATATTACACTTTTGAACCATGCCTAGAAAGTTTGAGTAAAAACTCTTTAATATATGTGTACAACTTGAAAATTATCTTGGTCCTACTATAAGCACTTTATACAAAATATCTTCTATCCAAGTTCAAATGTAATTATGATTTATATCACATTTAAGTTTATCATTAGGTAATTATCATCTATTATTTATAATAAATGACAATAAATTATTTATAATAAATTTATAAATAATTTATTATATAATAATATATTTATTTATATTTAATATATAATAAAATAATATTATATAAGTATTTATAATAAATTATATATAAAATATAAATTGTTTATAATAAATTATAAATAATAAATATAAAATTACAAATAATACATTTTTCCATAATTATAGATACTTAATATTTTACCTTTTTTGTGGAATATCTATTGGTAAATACCTTTATATTTTAATAAAGTAAAATATGCCATATGCCAAAATTTTAGTTTTGCATTCCAGTGGAAAGTTTTGTTTGGTTATGTTTTGTTTTCAATAATTATAATTTGATTCTTCAAGTTGTCTTCAGGCCATCTTGCATCTCTTGGCCTGTAGCTGTTTTATATTTCCCAATATCTCTTTTCTAGCTTAAAAGATTGATATGAAAACCAGAATAATGCTTTTAAAGTCAAATTCATATAAATTTTAACTTCATATTTAGGCATTAAAAGTCACCTTGTAATTTGTAACTAGATATGAAAAAGTACATTTAGTCAAAATATTAAACTGTAAACTCATTATATATTTCATACTTGTATCATATGTATTTTGTTTATTTAAAGGAATTTCTTTTTCCAAATAAACATAACTTAGGAACTAGAAATCTCTTATTATTTTTCTTCTGACAACCACAACAACAACAACAAAAACATTTTAAATACTCTTATCTTTTGGTCTCAATTTTTTCCCTGTAAAATTGAGATTAAAATAGGGCTTCTTAATTTTTATATATATTTAAGTATGGCATCTCTTCAATGGTTCTTGTTGGACTAAAAACATTATTTAATTTTGGTTTTTATTTTTACACAAATGGTCCTTCACTATCTCCATTCACGTGAGGAAGGAAGTTACTATCATCTATTTTATGTCAGTGTATAGATGGTCAATAAAAGGGATTTCTTCTATGAGAATTTTTTTTTAATTTAGTGAAGATGAAAAGGGAAAATTGGCAATTATTTCAACAACATGCTCCCCTAAAGGTTCTGAGACTTTAGTAAGAATATTTTGAGAGCTTAATTTTACATTAAGGCAATTTGATAGCTCATTTTCTTGTATCTTAAGAGAATAGAAACATAAACGCTTATCAGGAAATGGTACAAAGGTATTTTTAGTGATAGGTACAGTCTTCAGATTCCTGTGGTACGTCATCAGATGACATTTGTTCTTTTATTTCTTGGTTTTTCAACAATTATAATTTCTCTACAGGAAGTAGTAGAGGGATTGGGAATTATACCTCCTCTAATAATGTTAGGGTTTGGTTTTGAACTTTTTGGCCTTTTTTAAGGTATCCAAGTTTTCTTCTCAAATATTCACTTTTCCAACTCAATATATTTCTGTGGTTTTGCATTTTCATCTGAATATGAAGGGAGGTGATTAGGAATTTTATCCCTTCCTAAACCTCATTTTCCCATAGCTAGAGACGTGCTATATTTTGTTTTGGTTTTCAGATTTTCTCTTAAATAATTCAAGACATAAAAATACTGGGAGGCACCAAAAAAAAAAAGAAACAAACAAAAAAACAAAAAAGCAACTTTTGACCTATCTGTAGAATGCCAAATTAAATACAATTTATTTTATAGCTCAAGGACCACTACAGTTTTAAAATACAACTCAGAATGTATTGTTCTCTGCCCTCTTGATCCTTGCACTGAAAAGTAAGCACAGAAAATCAGTCTGGACCAAAGATATAAATAAGGCATGCAGAAAAAAAATTTTAATGTATCTTTTTAAGAACAGAAGGGCTAAGAGTAGCTCAACAACAAGCCCAGAACCGCAGACTATGATTACTCTTAAATAATGAAAGTTTTGAAGAAATGCAAACAGTTGAGTATTAAATTTTGCTGTGGAATTTTGTCTCAGTGTAGAAGAGAAAGAGAGGAATGAGAATCTGTTTATAAAAGCAGACAATGACTAGACCATATATGGAAACAGAACTCTGACCCAGAATATCTTTAGCAACCAGCCCAGGGAGGTAAACCACAAGGGCCACAGCAATGACCCAAACAGCTCAGGATGTGTCAGTGACTGCCAGCTTTCTAATTGTTTGCTCCTGCCTCCAACTCAGGACCCATCCTGAGGGGAAAAAATGTATTCCCCAAATCAGCCTACTAATATATCCTGTTTCTAGTTAACCTAAATCCGGCTTCCTCCTGCCAATAACTTCTAGTCAGAGCATACCCGAGCCTTCTTTTTTTTTTTAATACAACATTTTTTCACTCCCCTGACAGTGTTTGAATTTCTGCCAAATACGAATAATAGTGGCTGACTCCCTTGCTACAACTGACTCTGAATGTATAGACAGCTCCGAATAAATATCCTCTTTGTACTCATTTGAATATTTTCATATATTCCCACAGAAGCAAATAAAAGTCAGACATCAAGGGCCTTGATTATGTACAAACTCTTTCTTGTCCTGCAACCTACTTTGCTACATTTGGTGTTTGTTTTGCGTCAAAACTTGCCAAGATGGCACCAAATTTTGGCAGAAATAACATCATACTCTTAGAAGTTTTAGGCATATGAACTTTGGTACTTACTAACAATTCTGCATGCAGAAAGAAACGAAGAGAGGATGCACCAGATAAAAGCCAGGTGACTATTTCACCTCTGTTGTTAAAACCAAATTTAGAGGTTCTCTTTTATATGAATATAGTCCAAGGTGCATCCCAGCCCTCCAGCGTCTTGCCAGAAATTACTTTGTAATCCACAAGGAAAGAGACTCCTACAGTCTGAAGTAAACAAACAATAATACATTTTGTATAAGAAGTTCAATCGGACATTTTGATTACATTAGGACTAACACTCATCTGAAACAAAGGTTGAAAACTTTTTTTGTAAAGGGCCAAATAGTGTATCTTTTAGGTTTTATGGGCCATATGATCTTTGTGGCAACTACTAAACTGTTGAAAGCTGTCTCCCCAAATCTCACCAACACAATCTGTTGATAAAGCAAAGCTGAGTTTATTGCTTACAACGATAAGGGAGAATGCCACCTCCACAAAGCTTTGGCAATATCTCAGATGGGGGAAGGTAAGGTCTAAATTTGTTGAGATTTGGAAACGTGTTTTATGGTGGGTCTTTAATGTTGGACTTTGATTAGGATTAGGTAAGAATGATACTATGACAGTTTTGGATTGGGGGGAAAAGCAGGACAAGGATTTGAGTAAATTATTCAAAGGATCTTAGGAGACAAAATGCTTGTTGATGTTTCTCTTTGAAGAATTGATGGGTCATCCAATCCCTATAATGAACAACCAAACCATTTGCTTGCAAAGAAACTTCTTGGAACACCAAAGGAATGTTAAGGAAGAGAGTGGAACAGCAAGTCATGTTAATGTGGACAATAAGGGTGTCATTTGCATTCTGTCTAGGTCAAGTGTCAGGGTATACAGTTCTGGCTCCTAGAACTCTGCCGTTGTAGTGCAAAAGCAGCCAGAGACAATGCATAGCCAAACAGAGAAGCTGTATACTAATACAACTTGATATGTAGATACTGAAATTTGGATTTCACATCATTTTCAAGTCCAAACATATCCTTCTTTGATTATTTTCAAACAGTTTAAAAACTTAAAAACCATTTTCACCTTAAAAACTATAAAACATATTACTGGATGGAAAGCCAAAGGAATTAATATGTAAAGAAAGTAAAACATTAAGGGTTTCCTTTTTATATTTAATTTTACTTTAGAACCTGTGACATAAAATTATTTTGATTACTGGAGTGGAAGTGCCCATCGTTTCATTACCGAGGAGAAAGAATTGCATTTTTCCAGAGATTTCTTTTCTGTGTCCAGTCATTTTCAAGTACTACCCACATAGAAACGCATAGAGATAGTCATCTTGGTGCTCGTCATGGTACTCACATAGTGTCAATTTGCATTTTGATAGTGTAAACTTCTGATTTTAATTCTTACGGGAGCCATTCATTTCACGAACTGGAATAGGTCCTGAGACCAGGTGCACTGCTTGGCACCCGTGTGTCAGGGTAAGAGCACAAATGTAGGACTCTGCTCTGCTTCAGTCCACTCATTTCTTCCAGGCCCCAGTGGTGTTCTGTAACAAGAAGGACCGTGCACACAGTCCTACGTAATTCAAAACAGTGTAACACATGATGGTGGGCTTTTCCTTAAGAGAATGGAATCAGGGAAGAAGATCATCGAAAGGTCCTGACTGCAGTCTTGTTTGTAGGTGTTGGGCAGGGATTTGGGGGTCCTGACTGTTAGAATGTGGTGTAGAAGTAGCATGGATTTTTGGTGATTCAGTCACGCTGGCCATGTGATTCTCCTTGCCCCACAAATTGGAATAACCTCCTCTAAACTATGAACTGAGGGTAATAATCAGTGATGCAAGGACATTCTTATTTGTGACAGTTTACCAAGTTGTATCCTTTTAAGGCCAGGTAAATTTCACTGCTGTCTTCACATCAGAGTATAGCCTTGACGACCCTGTTTCTATGCAATGGTACAGTCTCCCCTATAAATGGAATTTATGCATTTCTCTTTTCTCAAACATCTGCAACTAGAACCCAAGGATCAACATTTCTGATACTGGTAAATGGCCCTGACGTTTGAGTACTCAGTTAACAGTGGTTTCAAGCAGTTGTTATGTTTTGCATCCTAGAGACTTCTCTAGCAGCTTTTATTTTTTGAGAGTTTAGCTATTCATTTAATAGACTGCTGTAATATATTAAGAATATGTACATATATTTTAAAAGTTGGTTTTAAATTTTAAGGTTTTTCTGATTATGAAGCCTATCAAACAGCTGAAAGTGGAGGCCCCATACTGCTGTTTAAACCACTTTTTATATTCATGTTATAAAATACATAGAATCATTCTTTTGTTGTATTTTTAGTTTACATTTTCTCTTTCCCATATGATTTTCAGCTCTGGAGTTTTTTTTTTTTTTTTTTTTTAGGAAAGTAATAACTGCTGTAACTCAACATTTTCATCTTTGTTTTTGGCAGGAGATTATTTTCTAAAAATAATTATATTTCTAAATAATTAAATTTGATAACTTATTTTCAAATCTACCATGTCTAGTTTTAGTTTAATAATATTATTCTTCAGCATTTTCAATCCAGTCATGTCTTTCTATTGGAGGAAATTAGATTGCAGTATATTTTTTATAAGGATAAAATTGCCTTTATTAACATTTCCAGTTTACAAAATTAATGTTTTATTTTATTTTTCTCATAAAGATTAAGATTCTAAGTTGGTTTGGTTGATGTAGCAAAGGTAATTTTAACAAGAAAATATTGCTTGGAAAAAATAACTTTATAATAACTCCCAGTTAACATATTTTTATATCTCTATTTCACAGCAAGGAACTCTTTTTTATTTTAGGCTTTGTAGTATCTGCATGAAAGCATGTGAATTTTACTGTAAAAGGAATTTATTTGCATGCATATTAAAAAATAAAGACATGATGTATAAAAGAGCCGAAAATGTACAGCTCTATGTAGATAGAGCAACTGTTTGCAGGTACTCTATATTCTTACAGGGCACACATATTTTGAAACTGAACAAATGGCAAATACTCTTAAAGTCAAAGAGTAAATGTACAGAATTTTTATTTTGTGAAATAATTTAAAATTATGGATACAATATTTGAAATCATGTCAAATTAATCATAAGGTTTTAATAGAAAACATTTTAAATATAGTAAATTATTAAATCATTGGTTACCTTTACATCTTAATAAGACTTAAAGCAGGAAAAAGAACATATGTTTTAAAATAATGGGTACTCTCTCATTTACACTGTGTTCATATATTACATGCAAATTTAATAAATACTCAAAAATTAAAGTATTATAAGTACATTCTAAACAAGATACTTTATCTATTATGAAATTGAATTTTTACAACTTGCAATTTGGGGAATTTCCATAAATAATTGTACTTAATTATTTAATCACATTTGAATATTTTTCTAAAATCTTTTTTTAATGTGGAACAATACAGTAATATTCAAGTAATATTTCAAGTAAATAACTACATCTTTATAAACTCTATTTTTAGCACTAGAAGCAATGCAATTTCCATCTCATCCTGCCTCATTATTTCCAGCTCCCTGCCTTGTTTGTTAGGATCTGCACATTCTGTTTGATTTTTCGCCAATGTACCATTACTCTCACCATCTCGCCAGCTCTCCTTTATCTCTATTACTCACATCTTTATTCTCCACATTTTCCATTTATATGTCACTTTTCTCTGCTACTAAGTTGCTTTGAGGTATATTTTTAATTGTGCCACTTAGGCTATTGAAATATGCTACTATCTGTGGGAGAAATGACATTTATTGAAATGATTTTTGTTGTAGAAAGAGAGAAAATAGCCAGATCAATTTTAATGCCAACAAGCGTCATGACTATAATAACTTAATTAACAATTTCTCCTTCCAAACTTCCAAGCTCTCAAATACAACAGCCAATCACCAGGCTCCCAGAGAACACAAACAATGAAGGGGAAGAAAATTTAAATGAGCTGAAAGAATTCAGAGAGAAGTTTCTAAGATAATATTTAAGAGTTGTGTTGTATTAGGACTACTTTATCTATTCAGGAAGGCAGTTTGCAAGCATTTACTTATTTACCATTTTGCTGCATAATATTAATATGGTATGAATATATACTGATGACATGCAATTTTTAATAAAATAAATTACATATGATAGATTCATACATCCTGATGAAAAAATCTGCTATTTCTAAATTAATAGATTTAAGTCATTCACTTTTCACCAAAGTTTGAATTTAAAGATAGCTATTTCAGACCGTTTCAGAAATACTATTATGGGCAAAAAGAAAGGGGAGGAATACATCAGATTAGGAATTGACTAATTTCTAAAATCTCTTTCCTTTGGGTAGATACCCAGTAGTGGGATTGATGGATTGAGTGGTAGCTCTACCTTTATTTATTTAAGGAATCTTTATGCTGTATTCCATAGTGATTGTATTAACTTACATCCTTCCAGAAGTGTAGAAGTATTCCCTTTTCACCATACTCAGACCAACGTCTATTATTTTTTGACTTTTTAAATAATGGCCATTCTTGCAGGAATAAGGTGGTATTTATTTCTTTGTGGTTTTAATTTGCATTTCCTTGTGATTAGTGATTTTTTTTTATATGTTTGTTGCGATTTGTATATCTTCTTTTGAGAAATGTCCTTTGCCCACTTTTTGATGGGATTATTTGTTTTTTACTTGCTGATTTACTTGAGTTCCTTGCAGGTCATTATTCTAAGTGAAGTAACTTAGGAATAGAAAAATCAAATACTGCATGTTCTTGCTTATAAGTGGGAGCTAAGCTATGAGGATCCAAAGACATATAGAGTGATGTAATTGACTCTGGGTACTCCAGTTGGAGAGGAGGTTGGGAGGCGTGTGAGGGATAAAAGACTACATATTGGGTACAGTATACACTGTACGTTGGGTGACAGGTGCACTAAAATCTCAGAATTCACCATTAAAGAACTCATCCATGTAACTAAAACCCACCTGTACCCCCAAAACTATTAAAATAAAATAAAAAAACTAAAATGGAAAGAAAACACAGAATAAAAGTAAAATAAATAAAACCTCTTTCACTGTATGGCACCTCTAATGTCAAGATCTACTTCTGATATTTTTTTTCAAATCTTCATTTTGGTCACTTAGAAGAATGCAGTAATAGAAAAAGAACATACTGTCCAGTGCAGTCAAAGAAACACATGAATGTAATGCAACCATGGAAAATATGGTTTGCATCCCTCTCCCCTCCTTGTTTTCTTCAGTTTGGCTTGATTGGATTTGCTTAATTCTGCCAGGAAAATAAATTAGAGTTTGGAAATAATTTTTTTAAATTTCTGATTGGTTATAAAGGACCTAAGGACTTAGATTGTGATGTTAAAACAAATAATAGAATTTTTGTAGCTAATATTTTTATTCAGAATTATAAAAAAGTGAAGAAATTGCATTAAATATACCAAATTTATATGTTGACACATGTATTCAAATGTTTATATATATGTGTATACATATGTATGTGCATTATCCAGTACAGTTCTATGACTTTTGCCGTTTACAAGTATATTAACTCTCAGTTAATGTTTATAACAAGTTCATCTCCTCAGAAAAATCACTTAAAAGACTTCCAAGAAAATTCCACTCTCAACAATAGAGACTGTTCTGATTTCTTTAGCCATATGTTTGTGTGTTTTTTTTCTATTTTAGAACTTCAAATAAATAAAATCATACAGCATGCACTGTTTTCTGTCTGTTTACTTTCACTCAACCTCATGTTTTTGAGGTCTATAGATGCTGTTGTGTACATACATTGCTTGATGTACATAAATAGCTTTATATTTTTGAGTAGTGAACAATATGCCTATAGAAGAATTTATCTATTCTAATTTTGATAAACATTGGAGTTTTCTCCAGTTTTGACTGGGTTTATATGTTCTAGATCCAAGTACCTTGTCTGAAACATATTTTACAAATATTTTCTCAATTTTTGGCCTGTCCATTTCCTTCTTTTTGAAGTTTTAATTATGAGAATTTTTAATATTAAGGAAGTTCATTATCTTTTTGCATTAGTGGCTTGACTGAAAATTAAGTGATCGTAGAAATACGGTGTATTTCTGAGCTATTAATAGGATATTGCTTTTTTGCTTTGCTTATATTTATGCTGAAAGCATACTGTCTGCATTTTAATAACTTTAATAAGCTTATGTTTTTATTTGTATCAATTTTTTGAAATTCAGTTATTATCTTTAAATATTGTTCTCCTCCAATTTTCCTCTCATCTCCATCAAACAGTTCAACAACATCTATGTGAATCTGTTTAATACTATGCCATTACACTATGTTTTTACTCATAGTTTTCTGCCTTTTATTCTTTCTGTGTTTTATATATTAGGTAGATTCTTAGTAATTTCTACCTTGTAGAATCTACTTTAGTAGCTTCGGTCTTCAAGTTCATTAATTTTTTTTGTTTGTTTTGTTTTCCGGACAGACTAAACTGTTTTTGGCCCTATATTGTGATTTATTTTTTACTTTCAATACTGTATTTTTGAGCACAAGATATTTCATTTTGTTATTGTTATATCATTCATTTCTGTCACCAACTTGTGTTTTCCTTCAAATATTTAAATATGTTTGTAATAACTCTTTTATATAATTGTCTAATATTTTCATCTTTGTCATCTAATGCTGTTTTAATTGGTTAACTTTCCCTAGTTATGGTTCATATTTCCTGTTTCTTTGCATATCTAGTAATTTTTTACTGTATAGTATACATGTAATAATGAACTTGTTATATACCTTTGATTGAATAGTCTATATCGTGTTTTACGTAGCCAATTCACTGGATATTGTTGTTTTTGTCCTTTAAATGATGTTGGGCTTTGCTAAGCAGGTGCATGCCAAAACCAAGTTGTTCCTCTTGGGTTTCTCTTTTTTGTGCAGTCGTCAACAGAGTAACTCCAGGCAAAAAAATAAGCAGCTTACTTATGCAAAAAAATCATATGCTGTTTGTTTTCCAGTAGTTGAATAGTACTCTTACTTATTATATCAAATTTTGCAATTGTACACATGACAGGGCAAGTCCAGTACCAGTTATTTCATCAAAATAATAAGCAGATAGATTGGTGTCATTTAAATGATATTTTCAAAGTTCATATTTTTCTTTAAAAATCACATTATAAAAATGTATGCTAAAGAATTTTTATGTTTCTCCTAGGAATTATAAATGTTCTGTTTTAAATAAAACTTAATTAACTCAGAATATCATATATTTTCTGTTACTCCTGGTGAAATAATATGAGGAATATTTTAGCCAACTACTTTCTTATCTATTAAAATACTCTCATTTCTGTAAGTTCAACTTACAAGACATTGTCTTTGTAAAAAAATTCTCAAGTTCTAAAAGTTCACTTTGATTCCTATACCTGTGATATATTTTACAGCTCTATTACTACAATCATTTTTCTTTATATTTTTCTATCTTTTCCCAATATTTTGAATGTTTCTTGAGGCAACAATATTGAAATGTCCAAAATATAAAAATAATATTCTTATAGATAATAAAAAACATGACCTAGACTGTCATCCAGGGGCCTTCAAAATTAAACTTCTGAGAAAGATGAAGAGAGAATAATTTGTAGCTACAACTAGTTAAAAATCTGGTAATTTATTAAGACTTTGGACTCAGTGAATTTTCTATGTATTTTATTAGAAGATGGAGACTGGAGAAATAAGCATTAAAAAGGTATATTTGTTATTTTGTTTTTTTTTACTTTTGAAAAGACAGTCTCACGTTGTCACACAGGCTGGAGTGCAGTGGTGTGATCCTAGCTCACTGAAGCCTTGAACTCCTAGGCTCAAGCATCCTCCCTCCTCAGCCTCCTGAGTAGCTGAGACTACAGACACATGACACCATACCAGAATAATTTTTAAAATTTATTGTAGCAATGACATCTCACTATGTTGTCTAGGCTGACCTCAAACTCCTGGCCTCAAGCAATGCCTCTACCTAGGCCTTCCAAAGTGCTGGGATTACAGGCATGAGCCACTGTCTATGGCCCAACAGCATTTAAAATTTTGTTTCTTAAGTATTTTACACAGTAGTGAATAAAATTATAAGTATAATCATTGAAAATGGAACTGGAAGGAACACAGAGCCAAAACCATAGTTCTTTTTTTTTTTTTTAAATAAGAATTTAGATTTAAGCACATCCACTCTTTAAAGTCCACATTGTAGACTTAAGTCTGCTTTTTAGATTCAAGTCCGCTTTTTATGGAAAAAATATTTTTAGCCCCAAAACTGTCGTTGACTAAGAAGCTGCAATTCATTGTCAAAGATTCAATGAATGGCACTACTCAAGTGGAAATAAATTTAAGAGTCTAGAAATAGTACATGAAGATAGTTCTCAGTTTACTCTTCAAAGCTACAGTTTATTCACTTAGTGTGGCCCACTGGTGACTGAAAACATCACTCGTTTGGGCACTTATCTGGAATAAATGCTGAACCCCAAAAAATGTACCTTGTGTTATGGATTAACTTGTGTCACCTCAAAATGTAGAGGTTGAACCCGAACTCTTAGTGACTATATTTGGAGATAAGACCTTTAAGGTGGTAATGAAGGTTAAATGAGGTCATAAGGGTAGGGCCTAATTCAGTAGATCTCGTGTCTTTATAAGAAGAAATAGCAGATTCTCTTTCTCTCTCTCTGCTCTCTCTCTGTACCTTCATAAAGATCAGACAGCTTGAGGACACAGTGAAAAGGTGACTGCCTATAAGCCAGGAAGAGAGGCCTCACAAGAAACCAACCCTGCCAGCACCTTAATCTTGGATTTTCAGCAGCCCAAACTGGAAGAAAATAAAGTGCTGTTGTTTAAGCTACCCTGTTTATAATATTCTGTTAGGGAAGCCCAAGCAGATGAATATACACCAATGAATTTTTTTTCTATGATTCACACACTAGTTCTTGGGGAAACAGGTAGTAGCTGCCAAGTATCAAGGTGCTAGCCAACAAACTAGCTCCCTGACTCTAACTGGTTCACTTTTCTATGACTACACCTAGCTTCTAGTATATGCATCTCTATATTAAAAATATTTCAAACCTATAATTTCTTAAATGTTTAATAATTACATTTTGTATCTATCAGCTAAAAAGGAATGATTTTTGTCCTAGGTCTTGAAAACAGTCATAAGTTTTTAAACGTAATTGCTTGTTTTTGTTTGTTTGTTTGTTTTGTTTTGTTTTGAGATGGAGTTTCACTCTTGTTGCCCAGGCTGGAGTGCAATGGTGCAATTTTGGCTTGCCACAACCTCTGCCTCATGGGTTCAAGCGATTCTCCTGCCTCAATCCCCTGAGCAGCTGGGATTACAGGCATGTGCAACCATTCCTGGCTAATTTTGTATTTTCAGTAGAGACAGGGTTTCTCCATGTTGGGCAGGCTCGTCTTGAACTCCCAACCTCAGGGAATCCACCCACCTGGGCCTCCCAAAGTGCTGAGATTGCAGGCGTAAGCCACTGTGCCCGGCCAAGTAATTGCTTGTTTTTTTTTTTTTAACATCACTTGATTCAATAAACATAGATTCAATAGAAGTAGGTAACTTTTAAAAAAGAGACATGAATAAATTTTAAAAACCACAGTGTAATATCTTTTCATTATTAGAGATAATCAATTTGACCTCACTTAAATGCAAATGTTGTTTCTACAACAGTTTTAAGAAAATTTTTTTCCCATCTTTTGCAGATATTATGCATTGTTCTCTACAAGGATAGAGAAACAATCAAAATCATCTTAGCAATAATTTTCCATATGCTCCTTATTTTCATTGGCAATAAACTAATTCAATAATGTGTATTTCAGTATTATATTGAGGGCTAGAGACAGAAAATCCAAAGTCATAAAACTGGGGGAAAGACTCCTTCTTAATATTACTTTTTCATTATAAGGTCATATTGTTGTATGACTTTTGTGTGTAACTGCCTTATTTTCCAGAATATTGAAATGAAAATGAGTCTTTCTCTTTTCAGCTCATTGGGTTCTGATCAAAGATGATAAATTAGTCCCACTGTTTCCAGAATTCATAGCCAAAGATGTTCCTAGAAAACATTTTCTGTTACTGAAGACATAGTGACAACCATAAAATGTTCATCAGAATATCCAATAAAAATCTCTCTCAGTGGTGTAGATTCTCCTTAGAGACCACCTGTCTGCTGTGTTCCCTTAAAAATATAGCATATCATTCACTCTTTAGTGTACCTGGACATCTTATTATCACTGATCCTTTAAGAAGAGTAATAGAAGAAACTTGCATATGCAGTATTAATATTCTTCTCCAATAAAGGACCTTAAGAAGTTATAGAGAAAATGAATATATTTTATTTCTAGTATTTGAAATAATTAATTGCATGTTTTAATATATATTGTTAGATTGCAAATTGAACTGAGCTAGCATAAATCAAAGTCTAATTTGAAAAAATAGGTATTTTAATTTGACTTTAGAAAACCTAACTACATTTAAAAAATTTTAAAAACCCACAAAAATTGAAGATCAAATGTAGTTAAATATTTGCAAAAGAATACTTACTAAAATTTCATTTGCAAATTAACCTGCAGATCTAGTACTCTTGCAGAGATTCAATCCCTCCAATTCCCATGCATTCAAAAGAGAATATATAAAGAAGAATATGAATCTTAACTGAATAATGAATTTGGATACTGCTCTGAGAAAGTAGTAAGCCACTCCCCCAATTCATTATACTTTCCTCTTTTGTTTCTACCTTGTCCCACTGTTGTTCCTTCTGTCGACAATGGCTGACTAGCTTTTACTCGTTTCTGGGAAACCAGCTAAGCAATCACCTTATCTAAAATGTCTTCTCTGATTCTGACTGCCTCACCCTGATTTTAACATTCTTGTTGCCATACTGTTGAGGCACCCAGTGTTTGCTTCATTGTAGGCAAACAAAGCTACTACAAAACATACATATACAATACAACTCATTCCCAACATTCTTAGTATTCTATCATTCATATCTGGGGTCCTCCTTACCAAGTCAGTAGAAATCACTTTCTTCTAAAATTGGCAATGACCTACATTTTGCCAATTTTTCTTTTTTTTGACAAAGTCTTTCTCTGTTGCCCAGGCCGGAGCACAGTGGTGCAATCTTAGCTCACAGCAACCTCAATTTCCTGAACTCAAGAAATCCTCCCACCTCAGCCTCCCAAGTAGCTGGGACTACAGGTGCATGCCACCATGCCCTGCTAATTTTTGTATTTTATGGAGAGATGGGTTTTCACAATGTTACTCAGGCTGGTTTTGAACTCTTGGGCTCAAGCAATCTGCCCGCCTGGGCTTTGCAAAGTGCTGGAATTACAAGTGCAAACCACTGCACCTGTCCCTTCCCAATTTCAAATAATGTACTTGGTGACAAACTTTCTAGAAGTTCTCAAGCATACATGACATAGATAACACTCCTCAATATCTTTAAGCATTTTTATCTTATAGTTTTGGAAACACTAAATATTTCAGATTTTTCTCTCTGACAGTCTGGGTTTGCCTTTGCTGAATCCTCTCAGGGACGGTCTTCACTTTATTTCTTTCTCTCGTTTTCTCTGTTGGTGATCTGATCTATTTACTTTATTTGAAATACAATTTAAATATTGACTCACAAAGTTATATCTCCTGTGCAACTTTTCTGCTAAGCTGCAGATACTTTTATCTAACTGCTGACTTCTACTCTTAATCTCTTTCACTCTATTCTCCACAGAGTAACAAGTCCAATTATTTATAAAGTATTCAGCACATATTATAACACTTGTGCTTCAAAACTTTCAAAAACACTTCCTTGCAACCAGGGCGGGGCGCAGGGGCTCAGTTCCTTCCCGGTGCTTGCGGAGCGGCAGGGGCATCCGAAAGACGCTTCCAGTTCTCTAATCTGATGTTTTCCCTGATGTACCTGGGTCGTTGGCCTCTCTTGCCCCAAGAATGAGAGAAGGAGCCCCGGAGGTGTGGTGAGCTTACTATTATAATATCTTGGACCCAAAGAGTTTAGCAGAGAGTGATTTATTAGGTAGAGAGTGAGAAAGGGAGAAGGAGAGGATCCATCGTGGAGGGATCCAAAAGAGGAATCTGTATATGTAAGGAGCCGTGTGTTTTTAACCCTGTAGTTATTCCTGCCTCGTTCATGTTCTCATCCAATGAGAGGAGTTCTTTCAAACTTCTGTTGGAGTGATTGATCTTTGACTCTGATACCAGATTGGCTACTTGGCCCACAACAGAGCCCCCTCCTCCCAGAACTTTCCGCGAGCTTTCTGGACAAAGAAACTCACCTGGAGTTTCTCCCTAGTCCCCACCTTGTGCTGGGAAATTCCTGCCTTTAAAACCAGGTCCCTTGTGGACTCAGCAAGAGAAGTTATTTGTTCCTTAACACAGTCCCTCATCGCTATAGCCCAAATAGAGCCCAATTTTGAAAATAGCCTGTGTTAACTTCTGGCCTTATGTTCCTCTCTGAATACCTCCCCTACCAGCTCTTCTTCCACTTCACCACTTTTCCATTAGGTCTTGGAAGATAATCAGTTTTTTCCACATCAGAATTTTTTTATATGCTATCCCTTCTCTTCCTTTTTCTCTTCATAGAGCTTCACAGTCCATTATTAAGTTAAGCTGTCCCTCGCTTCTTTAAATCTGATCTTTCTCTTTATAAGATGTTCACTAACTTTATATCACACATCACAACTTGCCATTATATAAATTACATTTACTTACTGATATAGTTTGGAAGTCCCCTCCAACTCTCATAATTAAATATAATCCCTGTCAGTAGGTGGAGTGTGGTGGGAGGTGTTTGGATCATGCGGGGTGGATCCTTCATGGCTTCATGCAGTCCTTGTGATATTGGGTGCATTCTCGACAGATAAAATAGTTTAAAAGTATGTGATACCTCCTGGGATCCCTCTCTTGCCATGTGACATACCTGCTTCTGCTTCCTTGAGGCCTCCCCAGAAGTTGAGCAGATGTTAGTGGCATGCTTCCTGTACAGCCTGCAGAACTATGAGACATTTAAATATCTTTTCTTTATAAATTACTCAGTCTCCGGTATTTTTTATAGCAATGTAAGGTAGTCTAATAGCAAAAATTGGTACCAAGGAGATACCTGAAAATGTAGAAGCAACTTTGGAACTGGGTAACTGAAAGAAGTTGAAATAATTTGGAAGGCTTAGAAGAAAATAGGAAGCTGAGAGAAAGTTTGGAACTTCTTAGAGACTGATTAAATGGTTTTAATTGAAAATGCTGATAGTGATATGGACAGTGAAATTGACATGGTTTGGCTCTGTGTCTCCAACCAAATCTTGTTTCAAATTATAATCCCCATAATCCCCAAATGTTGAGGGCTGAACCTGTTGGGAGGTGATTGGATCATGCTGGCAGTTTCCGTCATGCTGTTCTTGTGATCATGAGTGACTTCTCACAAGAGCTGATGATTTTATACAGAACTCTTCCCTCTTAACTCATTTGTTCTCTCTCTCTCTCCTTCCACCACTTAAGATGTGCCTCTTCACCTTCTGCCATGATTGTAAGTTTCCTGAGACTTCCGCAGCCATGCAGAACTGAGTCAATTAAATCTCATTTCTTTGAAAATTACTCATTTTCAGGTATGGTTTCATAGCAGTGTGAAATGGACTAATACAGAAGTCCAGGTTGATGAGGTCCCAGATGAAAATGAGAAACTTACTGGCAACTGGAGCAAAGGTCACTCTGGTTATGCCTTAGCAAAAAAAAAAAAACTTGGCTGTATTGTATTCATGCCCTAGGGATCTATGAAAGTTTTAACTTAGGAATGATGATTTACGGCATATGGCAGAAGAAATTTCTAAACAGCAAAGCATTTAAGAGGTGGTCTGGTTGCACTCAGATGTGGGAGCAAATAAGTTGGAATTTATAATTAAAATGGAATCAGAGCATTAAAGTTTAGAAAATCTGTAGTCTGACTAAGTAGCAGAGAAAGAAAAAGCACTACCAGGAGAGGAATTCAAGTGCGCTGTGGAGCAACCACTTGGTATAGTGATTTACATGACTAAAAGAGAGCCACATGCTAATAGTCAAGACAAGGGAAAAAAGGCCTTGAAGGTATTTCAGAGATCTTTGAGGAAACCCTCCCACCACTGCCCCAGAGGCCTACAAGAAAACAACGGTTTCATGGGCTAGTGTTGGGGTGCCACTGCGCTGCACCATCCCAGGAGGGTGCTCCTCTTTTGCTAGCCACTTCAGTTCCAGCCTTTGTTCAAAGGGCCCCAGATTCAACTCTGGCCACCCCTTCAAAGTGTGCAAGCTATAAGCTTTGGTAGCTTCCATGGGGTGTTAGCCTGTAGATAAACAGAGTGCAATAATGAAAGTTGCTTGGCAGCCTCTGCCAGGATTTCAGAGGATATGTGAGAAAACGTGGGTGCTCTGGCAGAGACCTGCTGTAGGGACGGAGACCTCACAGAGAACTTTCTACTGGGCAGTGTAGAGGGAAAATGTGGGGTTGGAGGCTCCACACAGAGTTCCTACCAGTGCACTGCCTAGTGGAGTTGCAGGAAAGAAGCCACCATCCTGTAGACCTCAGAATTGCAGATATAGTGAACAGCTTGCATGTGTCACCTGGAAAAACCACAGGTACTCAATGTCAGCCCTTGAGAGCAGCCATGGGAGCTGAACCCTGCAAAGCCACAGGGGTGGTACTGTCCAAAGCCTTGGGAGCCCACCTCTTGCACAAGAGTGCCCTGGATGTAGAACATGGTGTCAAGGGAAATCATTTTGGAGCTTTAAGATTTAATGACTGCCCTGCTGGGTTTCAGCCTCATGTGGAGCCTCTAGCCCCTTTCTTTTGGCTAACTTTTCCTTTATGGAATGGGAGTGTTTATTGGATATCTATACCACAATTGTATCTTAGAAGTCAATTACTTGTTATAATTTAACATGCTCATACATGAACAAAGCTTATGACCATAGGAGACTTTGAACTTGAGTCTTCTGAGTTAATTCTAGAAGTCTCAATTTAAGACTTTAGACTTTAGGAGACTTTGGAAATGAATGATTATATTTTGCAGTGTGAGAAGGACATGAGATTTTAGGGGTCAGGAACAGAATACAGTTTGGATGTCTCCTCCAAACCTCACATTGAATGTAATTCTCAATGTTGGAGTTGAGGCCTGGTGGGAAGTGCTTGGGTGATGGGATGGATTTGTCATGGCTTAGCACTGTCCTCATGATAGTGGGTGAGTCCTTGAGAGATCTAGTTGTCTAAAACTGTGCAACACCACCCCTCTTTGCTCCTGCTCTCACCATGTGACGTGCCTGGTTCTGCTTTCCTGAGGCTTACTCAGAATCCCAGTAAATGCCAGTACTATGCTTCCTCTACAGCCGGAAGGACTGTGAGTCACTTACCTCTTTTTCTTTATAAATTACCCAGTCTTCATTATTTTTTTTAGTAAAATAAAAAATGTAAGAAAGTCCTAACATACCTATTAAGATGTTAATTACTGGTTTCCTCAATTAGACTGAAATTAGAGTGAAAGGAAACAATTATTTTTCTAAATAATAGTTTAAGAAAATAAGTACTATTTCTATTTTTTTTTGTTTACAATTGCTTGTCTCAGTGCCTGACATAATAGGTGTGTAGTGTTAGTTAAACGAGTTTATAATATGATAGAAGTAATCTGAAAAGTTTGAAATTATAGCATGTAAAAAAAACTTATTTTGCTGAGCAATAATATGGAGCTATGCTCTTTCATTTTTATAAGAGTTCAACCAATGTCACCAGTATAAAGAACTCTAAAGAGAAATTAGATAATTAAGAGAGGTCTAAATCCCATCATAAATCAGTTATTAATGTATTCTCAAATATTTATAATCCATCTACTCTGACACACTGGAGATAGAACTATAAACAGAACAAAGGCCTGTCCTCAGTTTAATATGCAATATACTAAAATAAGTACTTATTTAAAGATTGAGTTATACAGTCAGTACATGAAAACTTAAAGAAAGTTTGATATAGAATAGATGATGTATTTGTCTATTTTCACACTACTGTAAAGAACTTCCTGAAACTAGGTAATTTATAAAGAAAAAAGTTTTAATTGACTTAACAGTTCTGCATATATGGGAGCCTCAGGAAGCTTACAATCATGGGTGAAGGACAAGCAGGCACATCTTACTTAGTGGCATGTGAGAGAGAGCATGAAGAGGAAAGAACCCCTTAGAAAACCATCAGATCTTGTGAGAGCTCACTCACTATTATGAGAACATCAAGGGGGAAAACCACCCCAATAATCTAATCAATTCCCATGAGGTCTCTCTCTCTCTCTCGATATCTGGGGATTACAATTCAAGATAAGATGTGGGTGGGGACCTAAAGCGTATCCATATCAGATGTACATATTTCGGGGTACATGTGATAACTCAATAAATCCATATAATGTTTAAAGATCAAGTAAGTTTAATTGAGATATCCATCACCTTAAATATTTGACTTTTATTTATGCTAAGAATGTTGGAATTAATTCTTTTCTAGCATTTTAAAATTTATAAAAGTTCATTGTAAACCATATTTACTCTACTAATCTGTCAAACACTATGTATTATTTCTTCTATCAAACTGTATGTTGGTACCTGTTAATCAGCATCTTCTTATTTTCCATCTGCCCTACCTTACCCCGCCTCTGGAAATCAATCCACTTTGTATTTTCACAAGCTATACTATTTTAGCTACTATATATGAGTGAAAATATGTAATATTTTTCTTTTTGCTCTTAGCATATTTCATTTAAAGTAATGACCTCCAGTTTCACTCATGTCACTGAAAATGATAGGATTTCTATTTCTTCGCTTATACATGCCACATAGAAAAAGTTTTTATAAGTCCATTGACAAACACATAAATTTATTTAGGAGAGACAAGATTCACTGTTGTATATTCAAAATAAGTAATAGATGTATTTGATGTCAAAGCGGGGAACATCCATTATAGAAATAAATAAGGTACAGAAAGGCCAAGAAAAATGAAAATGCATAATAGGCTGTGAGAACACTGAGTACTTTTATTTTGGTTTTGTTAAAGTGTAGACTTTGTGGTTTATATATGAGTGGCTGCCTTTTGTGTTAAGGTGTGTGTTTGTTGAAGTGTTGGTTGTTGGTGGCTGTTGGCAGTAAAGAACACTAGAAATGCATTTTTGGGATCCCGAATGTTGCTTGAGTCATGTTCAAGAATTTGGACCTTATTGTGTAGACAATAGCAAGGAATAAAAGTATTTTAACACTGCTCAATTAAATGTAATACAGTGGCCCTAAGTATCCATAGGGGGATTGGTTCCAGGATGTCCCCTTTCCCCTAGAGGATACCAAGTCTGTGAATGCCCGAGTCCTTGATATAAAATGGTGTATTTGTATGTAACCTATATACATTCTACTTTATACTTGAAATCTTTTCTAGATAATATGTATTATCTAATATAATATGAATTCTATGTAAATAGTTGGTATATTTCTAATAGGTATTCTCATTATTTTTTATATCTTTCCAATCCAAGATGGGTTGAATTTGCAGACGTGAAAGTTGCATATAAAGAAGGCTGATGGTTTAACCATGAAAAGCAAACAAATAAACAAAATCTCAACTAATTTGCATGAATTTTCAGATATAGAGGAACTACCAGATAGTTAAGAAAAAGTCATTACCTAGAAATAGATTATATGACTTACTCTAAGAAGGTGGATTTGCTAAGTTACCTAGGGTTCTCCAAAAGCAGACGCTAGCAGGATCTAGTGAAAAGGTTAGGAGACTAGTGGTTTAAACAAAAGGGAACCAAACCACTTTATGAGCATAGTTATGGAGTTGGCCATCACTGCAGGTCCTAGTGCACAATCTCACAGTTAGGTCAGAGAAGCATTATGCACCTCAAAACTATTTTCCCAGAGAACAGTAAGTGAAAGAATGTATCCCTTGACTTCTTTCTCCCATTGGTCAAGGTTGGTTCCTCAAGTGCTATCTCTGCCACCCTTGTATGCTGCTTGTGCTAAAATATAAAAGAATTCCTGCAGTTGTACTGCACAAAAAACAGTATCAGAGAACCCCTGGTATGAGAATTGAGAAGCACTAGGTACAGGTCTTAGAAGTGGCAAAGTCAAATCTCAACTGTAAGTGTCTGGTCAAAGCCTGATTGAAACGTATTGCTAGAGCAGTGGGCAATAAGAGTCATCCCATAATCCCACGTATTGCTATTGTAAAAAGGTAAATGAAAAAAAGGGCCTTTTTATTTTTGTACTAGCTGGATGTCTGATAGAAATTATGTAAATAAGACAAATTTCTCACTTTTCCAACAAATGCTGACACAGCCTCACATACACACATGTCTTGTAAACATACTGTCACAACAATTCGAATACAAATCTCAATTTACTAGCAAGGTGAAACACATGCTTTTTCTTTCCAGTTCAGGAGTAACATTGGCCTAAATGGGAGATTTAGGCTGAAAAATCCTGGTGTTCCTTAAGCATGTTTTCAGTGTTGACTTTATCTCAACAGGTGATACTTCTGCCTGGACATGGATAATTCAGTTTCTCCCCTTTTTTCACTAATGGATTTTCATTTAAATCTTTTTGCAGAAATCATCAATGTACTTGTCAGGCAGCGTTTAAGAAAGTGTTTGTCAAGATCTTTAAAGTTATTACAATTTTCCTCTTTTCATATGGAAGGAAAAAGAAAGATTTTTTTGGAATATTAAAAAGAGAAGAAGGGTCATTTTTATAAGAACCTAGAAGACTAATCTGCCTTGAATCCTCATAACTCCTTATAACAAGAAGTGAAACTGCTCTTTTCAAATGCATTTATTTTTTAATTGAAATAGCCTGTTTACTTGGATGGCAATTTAGATACATGTAACTTTGTTAATTTTCAAGCATACGGTGAACCCCATTTATCCTTTGAAATATTTATTTCATCATTGAATGTTAGAGAGAGATTACAGCACAGATTCTCCAAAAATATTATAAATTTATCTCCATTTTTAATGGATTGTAAAATGAAGAAGTAGGTGGTCTGATTATGTAATTTGATTTTCAGTATCGACAACAGAATATCTAAATATGCTATGCTGAAACCACAGAAAACCTAATAGCAATAGTAAAAAAAAAAAAAAAATGAAAACTGTCATTTGACTGCTATCTAGAAAGCAGACCATATCAGAGAATAGCTGCCAGAATATATCTTGCTTTGAAACTGTTTCAATTGTTAATAAAATTCATAAAATTGGTTACATCCAATGCACTGAATTCATACTGCTCACTACATTTGAGAAATTGTGCAAAAAAATAGCTAGTACATTTTACACTTGACTACCATTCAGTTACTGCCGAACCATCAGTTGCGCAATATGTATATCTTTTAATGCAATAGATTTAATGCAGTGCAATGCCAGTTATGTCTAAAGCTCTTGTCATATTCAGCATAACATGCAATGCTTTTTCTCCCTCCTTTTTTTTTTTTATTCCCTAGAAAGGGTCAAAAGCACAACAGATGTATTCAAAGAAGAGCTTTTTGAATGCCTCACCTTAAAACTGCACTTCTCCCATAGTGGATAACCTCCAATTTCACTTCACCGCTATGGTAGCAAATATTGAGTCTTTTCAGATTCTTCAAAGGAATTCTAACAGCCCTCTTTTTAACTTTGATTCTTTGTGTTTGTACTTGGTTTTATAGCCAAGGAAAAGCAGAAATCCTCTTATAATATAGATAAATCCCATAATAAAGATTATAATATAATTTAATAAGCTTAATATTATATTTTGATAAGTAAAATAACACTTTTTTTTCTAGTGGAAATACATATGTGATACACATATTAGAATAAAAGTATTATATCTTCAAGATAGTCCATCTATACAGTTTATATATATTAAGTATCGAGTAGATTAAATTCAGGAAAATAATTGTAAGTCATAGATTTGTAGTACAATCACCACTACAACTTGGATAAGCATATCATATTCAGGCAAAAGACTGTGTTTGCCTGCTGTGTGTTATCATGTAATCTATCCTTTGACATCTCCAATGCTCTTGTATCAGTTTTCTGTAGAGCTAGGTAGAAGTGACATACTCTAAATTAGCTCACTGTTACTATAAAGAAATAAGGTGTGTATAAGCATCCTGGAAAATAGTGACTACACAGTCATTATTTGCTTCATTTTTGTCATCTACCTCACTAAACTGAATAATTAAGAAACTAAAATAGATTTTGTGTTAGACCTCAGTTATTTACCTTTTTACAAGAATGTGACCTGATTAAAACTTTTCCTTTTTAAAAATCATGTATTTTTAATTGTTCAGCATTGTATCAATAATAAAAATTAAAATAATACTTTTTGAGTTTTTACAGTGTGCCAAGCACTCTTACAAATGGATTAAATATACAATTAACTACAACACATTAGCTATGCAATCTTCATGTCTTTGGCAATGCATTACTGCTTTAGAAACAGTCATGAAAATGCATATCTCTTTGCAGACAAACAATTTCTGTGCATCTCCTTCTTAGGTTTATAATGAAAAGCTCTGAAATCAATAAATCTGAGTTAAAATTTTGAATCTCTAATTTACTACTCATCTTCCTGAGCATACTACTTAAACTGTGTCTATATATTTATTTATAAAATATATATGTGAAAGTACATGTCTGACACTCACCTTACAGATTAATTACAGAGTTCAACCCATGAAAGTATATAATGTCTTTAATACACTGCTTGCCACATGGTAATCAATGAATAACTGGAAGCTACTAGTATTTATTTTCATTCATTGTTTCATTTGTTTTACACAATTTTAAAGTCCTGTAGTTTTCACTTTATAGGATGTTTCTCTGCCAATCTGACTTTTTTTTTGAAATTTATATATAATTTTTTGAAATATTCATAATTTAAGAGGGAAAATTATGCATATTTTACAGTGATTATTTGATGTCCTTATTAAAATAAGTTGTTTCTTGCCTTTAATAAGAATTATATTTACTGCTAATAGAATAGGACCCTTTTTCTATTCCTGTTCTTATATCCTATTCCTATGTAAGAATATATAATAATTCTATTGTAACTTAATAAGCTATAGGGATCAATATCTTCTGCTTTCTATAATGTCACTCACATTTTATAATTTATTTCATAGTATATTCTTCCAATACTTATTTTTTCTCTAATCAATCTGTTTGATGCTATTCTACTTCAGTTAACTCTACAGTCATGAGGGCAATCAGCTGCCTTATTTCTTCCTACCTATTTTAACCAATTCAGTTAAGCTAATTGTAACTGTTTTGAAGGAAATGTCATTGTATGCCAGCGAAGATCTGGAATCTAAATCCAAGTTTTAAACATTCTATTTGAAATTACAACATTAAGAATGATTTTTACATAAGTTTTATAGAAGCTTCAGCAAAAGGTCATGTGAGTTTGTAGGACTCTCCTAAGAATATCAAGGTTTAGCAACTTACTTAGAATTTCACAATATCTTCAAATATGTGATGTATTTAGGGTCTGACACATTTTTATTTATTTATTTTTAAATTATAAAGCTAATTATTTTAATATAGTCCAAATGTTTTGAGTGAGGTTATTACTTCCATATATAAATAAATAAATTCTGAAATAAAATAATTTGTTGTCTCACTAATAAAGAAAAGTTGGGGGCACAGTGAAAACACAGCCTTAAAATATTGCAGAAAAGAATTCTGCTGGAATTTATTAAAACTAGATTGTAAATTAGGAGCTGTATTTTGTGCAAAGATAGCAATGATGATCAAACTTGAGAATTAGATATACTTGTGGAAAAAAAAAATAACTCTTAACTGATGCAGTTTCTTCAAATTTACCACAGAAAAATAATGTCTACACTTTTGCTCATAGGCAACATTCATGAGATAATATACAAAAACATACTTGGCAGCAATAAATAGAATATATTTTTGTTCTTAAAATTTGAGAAGTTTCCAGCTCCAGCTATATAGAGATTAGTTTAACATTTTAGTGAGTTCATTAGTTTTATGTAATAAACTTTTTTATTTTTAATTCTTTGGCTGATGTGTTATGCTTGCCTAGGAATATTAAGTAACTTCTTACCACTTTATATTTCATCAATATCTTCCATTTTCACAATTTGAATGTTTTTAATTTTATGCTAAAAATAAAAGAAATAATAAATAGTCACCCTAACATCTTTGCCTTTATGGCAAATCAATTGAATGCTAATTCAAATTGATAAATGTGCTTATAAAATTTTTATAGAGACCTTTAATATCCTCAAAGTTCATGATTAGAAATCTTATTAAATTTCTCACAGGGAACAATTAAAACATCATTGTCTATTTAAATATGCTTTATTCAAATGATTTTCAGTAAGAAAACATTCAATAAGTCTCCACTACATACCAAAATTCTTCCTTGTAATAAGAGGAAAATAAAATTAAGTCAAACAATGTCTCTGCAAAGTATGATTCTATTTTGTGTACAGACAAAGAGAACTACCAAAAAATACTTATAATACAAGGCAGAACTAAATAAGAATTATTGTTGAATTCTAAGAAAAAAAAAATACAATGAAGTTACAGAAAAAAAATGGTTGCATTAATTTGCCCAAGAAAAATGGCACTTCAGTTGGATCTAAAAAATGGGAAAGACTTCAAAAGCAGCAATAACAACAAAATAGTAAAGAAGAAAATTCCCAGGGTAGATTGGTAAAGAAATCAAGTTATGCCGAGAGCTTACTAATGCCTACGGTACAGAAGCTGCTCCTATTACAGTTGAATTGTAAAAAGAGTTTACATATGCATTACAGACAAGACTATAGACAGAAAAACCAATGTTGTTTGTGTAGAAAGCTGTTATTGTTGGTGTATGCTTTATGAAGTCAAATGGAGCAAGATTGAATGAGAAATATAAGTGTGTAAAGAGATGTGTGAATAGTGTAGGTGTGAAAAAGAAAAATGAAGGAACAGTGAAAACACTCTTTAATAAGCAATAGTGAGTTCTTTAGGAGAATAATGAATTAGAAATGTGGGAGAAAATGCATGCTGTTAGTATTCTGAGAAATACAGTAACTAGGAGCAATCAAGTTATGTAATATGGAAGTGGTTTTACAATTTTTTTTAGTGTTGTTTTCTTTTAAAATTCACTTGCATTTGCCACTCCTAAAAATACCTGCTGCATACATAGCAGTCATTTCAATGTTCCCACATGAGATGACAATCTTTAGAAACATGTATTTCATCTTCAGGACTTATATTGTATTGTCTTGTATTTTTGCCCAACTGTTTCCATGACATAGTGCCTACTCAAAGCTTGGTAGGACCCTTGGCAGCACTGCCATCAGCCCGAGGAGCCAGGTAATACTGAGCTTAAGAAAGGCATCTGCAGAATTTTCCTTGCAACATCTGTGAAGTTGGAAGAGCACAGGGAAGTCGATCTTTTCTGACAGCTTTGCCACATTGGCTCCACATGTCTCTGTACATTTTGGGACACCTGTTCATGCTGATGTGCCAAAAGATAGGAATTAAAAAAACAAAACTAACTATTCCAAATTTATGGTCTGTCTACATATTCATATATACTAATCAGTGGCAGAGTCACTGGGTGAATGGAGCAGTTCACATAGATTATACCATTTCTGTTTTTTTGATCTTATATATTGCATTGTGTGTGAAGAGCTTTCATTATATATATTTTACTTTGTGTCTTATATGTATCTTATATGTCAACCATGACATAAGACATAAGGGAAAGGAAAAAAAAAAACTGAGATGCAGTTATATTTTCAATTTACAGTAGCTATTGTCATAGTTAATTGATGAGAATGAATCAGTGAAAATGAATTAAATTTTTAATTATGAAAAGAAGTTAGGTTAAGTAACTCTAAATATAGACTTTTAATTGGGCTAATTTTTATTAATATGAAGGTTTTATTTATTAGATAAGTTTAATTTGGTTACATGTTAACATTAATGGAAGACTAATATCTATTCTCATGGAGAAGAAAACCAAGGAACACAGACATGCAGGCACACACAATTCTTGAAGAAGTGTCAGGTTTTCAGAAGTGGAGAAAAACACTGACAAAATCAAATCAGTAAGACTTAATATAAACTCTAAAGCAAAAATAAGTAAGAAAAATTTATTTTGAGCCTTTTAATATTAGTATATCTTGGTATTTTTAGTTCTAAAATCCTATTTTATAATTGAGGCAATCCAGGTACAGATAAGTATAAATGAGTGTCAATAACACTTTCAGGAGACAGGTGCTTAGTGCAAAAGAGAAGGAAGCTGTAGTTTCTTTCTCAAAAGTGAAGTAGCACTTCTCCTTTGCCTTTTAACTGGATATTACGTCATTGATAGATGCTGGGAGATTCATAAAAAAAGTTTTCTCACAAAAGAATTTAATCGTCACTCACTGCCTATACATAATAACTTAACAGCATAATTTTTACTTAACTGTGATACTGAGGTCAGAAACGCAAAAAAATTTTAAAATTCTTTCCAATATTACAAACATTTCATTTAATTCTTCATTATTTAATTATAAACAGTATTTATCACATTTTGGTGAAATAAATATTTACAAAATTATAATAAAAAATGTCAGATGATCAACTGTGTTTAAGCATATAGCTAATTTTAACATATTGGCTTCACTTCTTTCATATTTAAAAGGTGTTTTAAATGTAGATTTAACTTAAATCTATTATATTTTTACTTTTTTATAATATTAAAATATTGCATTTACTTGCTTTTATATTTTCTGTATTTTGGGCTTACATCTGACTTATTTTGTGTTACTTTACACGAGGTTGTTTCAAAACCATTTTCTCATTATTGTTTGCTTTAATTTTATCACTGAAAATTATGCAACTGTGTTGGAAAGTTTAACCTAAAAGTATCTTACTCTTAAGACGTTATTTAGCTGCATGTTCTATTTTATCAACATTATGAATAATTAGGTGAATAATTAATTGTATGAATTTTTTCTAGTATAAACCATACTTTATTTGCTGAAACCTGATAAAGAAGACAAACATACCATACTTTTGCGGCAAATGTTCACAAAACAATATTTCAAAATGCTAATGATGAGTTTAGCATTAATTACAGATGTCAGGGGATTATTAATATCATGGAGTGAACTAATAAGACCAAGGACAACCTTCAGCTTCCTTTGCAGATCAAAATATTAATGGGATTTTATTTTCCACTTGTGTTTCTTTTTCTAAAGAATTCTTTAAAATTCTGTGACTATGTAGAATTTGCATTCAAGAAAATCATTAATGGGAGAAATTCAATCCAATGTCACTATGCATTAGTGTCTTTTCATGTCTCTAATAAAGACAACCTCAAAACTGCATAATTTATAAAGGGAAGAGGTTTAATGGTTTCACAGTTCCATGTGGCTGGAGAGGACTGGCAGTCATGTCGGAAGATGAAGAAAGAACAAAGGGACATCTTACATGGTGGCAGACAAGAAGGCTTGTGCAGCGGACCTCCCATTTATAAAACTATCAGATTTCATGAGACTCTTTCACTACCATAAAAACAGTGTAGGGGAAGTTGCCCCTACAAGTCAATTATTTCTACCTGGCCCTGCCCTTCACCCATGGGATTATTACAATTCAAGGTGAGATTTGGGTGGGGACACAGCCAAACCGTATCTCATTAATTGTAGTGCAACTTCTGATATGGTTTAGATGATTGTCCCCTTCAAGTATTATGTTAAAATGTAATCCCCAGTGTTGAGGTGGGGCCTGGCGTGAGGTATTCGGATTATGAGGATAGATTCCCTCATCTATAGCTTAGTGCCATTCCCTTGGTGATGCGTGAGTAGTTGCTCTGAGTTCACAGGAGATCTGGTTGTTTAAAAAGATATGGCCCCTTCCTTCTGTGTCTCATGCTCCTGTTCTTGCCATGTGATATGCAAGCTCCTTGTGATATGCCTGCTCCCCATATGCCTTCTGCCTTGAGTAAAAACTCCCTGAAGTCCTCACCAGAAGCCAAGCAGATACCACCTCTGTGTTTACTGTGCAGCAGCAGAACTGGGGACCTGTTAAACCTTTTTTCTTCATAAGTTATCCAGTCTCAGGTCTTCCTTTATATTAATGCAAAAAATTTACTAACACAATTTTTAATTCCTGTTAAAAGGAATTAAAAAGAATTAAGTTCCTTTTAACATTAAATTAAATTAAAGAGTTAAATTTATCTTCCATCCTGTTATTTCTTACATTTTTGAATGCTTGCCTATTTTTTCATTCTGTGGTGACCTATGAATTCAATAAGGAATACAATGAAATTTTTATAATTAAGGAGTTTCTGTACTGGTAGGCAAAATAATTACCTTAACGAATAATTATTATGTTAAAATGTTTTGGAATTTTTCTGCACAAAGTCGTGATTTTTTGAAGGTTTAAATTCGGTAAAATATTAGATGATATTGTGTTTAGGATGAAAGTGCTAGTGAGAGTGTGGACAAATTAGTTTTTTTTTGAGACATGGTCTCACTCTGTCCCTCAAAGGATCCTTTTGCTTCAGCCTCTGAAGTGGCTAGGACTACAGTCATGCACAAGTTCGAGACCAGCTGGGTCAGCATAATGAGACTTCATCTCTAAAGAGCCTTCATCTCTTTAATTTTTAAAAATTAAAATTTATTTTTTTAAAATTTTTAGCAGAAACGAAGTCTTACTATGCTGACCTAGCTGGTCTTGAACTTGGGAGCTCATGCAATCTTCATGCTTTGGCCTCCCAAAGTGCTGAGATTACAGACATGAACCACTATGCCCAGTCTTTGGACAATGATTAAAGGAGTGAGTCATTGGTAGAACAAATTGGAGTCTCTTTTAATAAATACTGATAGTTTTGAATTTTTTATATACAAGAGATTCTAAGTTACTTTTAGGGAAATAAAAATTTCACTGAAATCTCCCACTTTTGAGGGAGATATTAAGAATATTTGAGTTAAAAATATAAGCAAAGCAAATAGATATTTGTCTACAATATAAGTTTTAGTAGTGTAAAAAGAAAAGAAAACATATGTATCATATAGGCTGATATTCTTATTTCATAGGTTATAAACAGAGGCCCAGACAAGTGAAGAAAAATGATTTGAATCTGAGTAAAGTGATTACTTCTCACAAGCCACCCTAGTGACTTTATCTAGTCAGATATACATAATCTGTAATCATGGCAGAAAGGCAACAAACCATAAAATTTCTCAAGATAAAATAGAGTGAAGAACTCAAAAGGAGGTAGATTATTAATTATGCTTATTTGAAGGCTTCAATTAAAATAAAGGAATATTAATTATTTAGTGACTCGCACTGAGTTCAAAATAAAGTTATAAGAACAGTAATACCACAGTTGTAATTGACCAATGGATTTATAATCAATTAAAAATGAATAGAAATTTTTGAAGAATTTAGATGTAGATCAACCAAATGAGAACAAATAGAGACAATTTTTTCAGAACTTGCTATATCAAGGAAGTTACCCACCACCACTTACCTTTGGCAGAGATTCAAGACAAGCAGGGGAGTAGAAAAGATTTCCAGTGAAATAAAGGGAAGGCATTAGGTAGGCTCTGAATGGAGGGTGTTCACATGGGGAAGATGAAAGTGGGCTAGCCTGAAGTGAAGCTCCTCACATTACTGGTTTAGAGAACATATTTGGCTTTCTCTGGTTGGTCCTGATCTAGATGAGAGGTAGAGAGGAAGTGACAAAAATTATAAAAGTTGGCAGTTACGGACCAAGTCCTGACTGTTCTGGCCCAATTGCTGCAGATGTGACTTGGGTTCCCATTTTTATATGTAGTCTGACTATTGTCCATTTATATATTTCATCCTCCATAAGGAAATGTTACAAACCACATAAATAGATAATTTCATTCTCTTTCTTATCTCTCTCATTATTTTTTAGTCTATTGATATCTACCTCTTCTGAGATCCAAACATCTTCCCTTCCTCCCTCCCTCCCTCCCTCTGTCCCTTCCTCTCCCTCTCTTTCTCTCCCTTCCTCTCCCTCTCTTTCTCTCCCTTTCTTGCTTTCTTCTTCCTTCTTCCCCACCCCTCCCCCCAATCTGGTCTCTTTCTCTCCTTCTCTCTTTCTTCAAGACAGTCTCATTCTGTCACCAGTCTGGAGTGCAGTGGCACAATCTTGACTCATTGCAACCTCCATCTCCCAGATTCAAGCAATTCTCATGCCTCAGCCTCTCGACTAGCTAGGAGTACAGGCATGCCCACCACGTCAGACTAATTTTTGAATTTTTATTAGAGACAGGGTATCACCATGAGTTTGGCCCTGTGGTCTCAAATTCCTGGCCTCAAGTGATCCGTCCACCTTGGCCTTCCAAACTGTTGGATTTACAGGTGTGAGCCACCACCCCTGGCCAGTTCCAAACATTTTTCTATTGTCAGAAATTAAGACAGTCAAAAAGCTTAGAACATCTGTTAAAAAATTATTTTTGTTATTCCCCTTATGTTTTACGTTGAGCAATTTGCTCCCTTGTAAAACACTCCCATTATTATTTTGCTCTTGCTTTTATCGTAAATTACATTACCAAATCTAACCGTGGAAAAACTCATTGACAATTTAAAAAAATAAATAAATAAACAGAACTTATTTGTCATTTATTTTCTCTTTCCAATTAAATCAGATGCTTTTCAGAATTTTTGTTTCATTTTCTCACTAAGCTTTTCATTATTTCTTCCATTTCCTTACTTGTCTAAGCCATATTCTTTTACAAGTATGTTTAGCCAAAAAATGATCTCCTTTAATCCATCAGGAATACAGATTCTCTGACACATAACCAGATGCAAGATGATGGATTTTATAAGTAACTTAAAATATATAGAACATGCTTCATTTTCACATAAAGTGACAGATAATAACCTCAGTTGAACATTAAATGTTTCTTCTTTCTCCCTTTTTTAACATACTTCTTTAAAGAAAAGAGAGATAATTTCTTTTGATTCAGTGATATATTCTATACATACACAGGCAATAACTTTTTAGTTAAAAGTATCCTATTAATAAATCCCCACACCTTGTCACTTTTCAATTTAACTTTATTCTTTATTTTGCATGTTCAAAATGTGCCTTAATACTAAACATAAAGAGTAAATGATAATCTGTTTTGAAATGCTTTCATGCTGTGTGTTAGAGCATATCGTTAGGATATCAATTAATGGATCCTATATGCACCAAATTTAAACTATCATGTAGATTATTATTCTTAAGAATGCTTTTGTCTTACATTATTTACGAATTTCATTCAAAAGCGCTGTTTTCGTCCTATCTAAATAATCTCATCATCCGTCTCCTTCTCTTTGGTTACATGCCATAACCTTAGTAAGCAATGATACAAAATGGTTGTGATTAGTGTACTATGAATAAAATATTTAGGCATGAATCAGCCTTGCTTCAAGAGAAACAAAATTCTTTTCATGAAATATAAATGATTTTGATTTATAACCAAATGTCTGCTCAATGATACCTTCTGCTTAACACTTTCCAGGTTTAATTTATTTCTTCTGAACTATCTCCTCACTGACAGGTCTATACAACAAAGTACTCCTAATAGTCTGGTCATAAGACATTTAAGGTGAATTTTTTAGTCTTCTCTTAAAAATCACTTTACATATCTCTCTTCTTAGGAGAATGAGGCCAGGGTTGGTGGCTCACATCTGTAATCCCAGCATTTTGGGAGGCCGAGGTGGGCAGATCACAAGGTCAGTAGAAGGAGACCATCCTGGCTAACATGATGAAACCCTGTCTCTACTAAAAATACAAAAAATTAGCCAGGTGTGATGGGACACTCCCATAGTCCCAGCTACTCAGGAGGCTGAGGCAGGAGAATCGCTTGCATTTGGGAGGCAGTAGTTGCCGTGAGTTGAGATTGTGCCACTGCACTCCAGCCTGGGCGACAGAGCTAGACTCCATCTCAAAAGAAAAAAAAAGAAGAGAGAGAATGACAATGACAAATGTGGGTAATATCTGGACAAGCACCAACTCATAGCACATTTCTGACTTACCTAACTTTGGATATTAAAAGCTATTTTCAGTAAGGCATCCACTGATCAGAAGGACATTGGTTCTCAAGGTGGAAAACAGAGTACAATTTTTTTTTTTTTTGAGATTGTCTTGCTCTGTCGCCAGGCACCAGGATGGAGTGCCCTGGCCTGATCTCGGCTCACTGCAATCTCTTCCTCCCGTGTTCAAGCAATTCTCCTGCCTCAGCCTCCCGAGTAGCTAGGACTACAGGCGCATGCCACCATGCCCAGCCAATTTTTGTATTTTTTAGTAGAGAAGGGATTTCACCATATTGGCCAGGATGGTCTCGATCTCTTGACCTCGTGATTCACCCGTCTCGGCCTCCCAAAGTGCTGGGATTACAGGCAGAGTATAGATTTTATCCTGGCTCAATGTCTCACTCAAGATCTACATTTGAAAAGTGCTGGCAACTAATAAGGACTTAAAACTTCACGTTCGCTAAAGTAGGGACTGGGGAATCAGCATCTTAACTGTCTGATCAGAACCTCTTTAGTTATGCAAAAAGCATCTTCCATTGCAGGTGTACATGGCTAAGTATTGAATCCTCCATTTTAAGGTGACATTTGATGTGCAAGAGGCCTTCGAGGACTCTGGGATTCTCAAGAGGCAGTAGTCAGCTCATGATGTTAATGTTTCTTCATCATGATGTGTATTAGTCAGGGTTCTCCAGAGAAATGGAACCAATAGAATATACACAGACAGAGAAGAGAAGATTATGAAAGAAATTGGCTCATGTGATGATGGAAGCCAAAAAGTCTTATGATTTGCTGTCTGCCAGATGGAGATCCAGGAAGGCCATTGGTTTAATTTAGTTTGAGTCTCAAGGCCTGAGAACCAGGAAGGCCTCTGGTATATGTTCTGGAGTCCAAAGGTCCAAGAACCAGGAGCTCTGCACATCTGAGGGCAGGGGAAGACAGATATGTCAACTCAAGGAGCAGGAAGTGGAATTTGCCCTTCTCCCACTTTTGTCTTCTATTTCAGACCTCAACAGACTCGATGAGGCACACTCACATTAGTGAGGGCAATCTTCTTCAATCAGTCTGCTTCTTCAAATGCTATTCTCTTCCAGAAACAGTCCACGGGCACACCTGGAAATAATGTTTTACCAGCTGTTTGGGTATTATACGAGTCACGTTGAAGCATAAAATTAACCATCACATGATGTCTCTTTGTTTAATATTTTTCCAGTCATAAATTACGTTTCAAAATTTTTTTATAAAAAGCAACATTGTCTAACACATTTGTGTGTTTCTTCTGCTATTTACACATCTAATCCCTCAAACAGTATTTAGCACTTTTGTGCCAAGGACTAAGGCAGATACTGGGAAGAACAGAGAAATGGTTAAGATTAATTGCTAAGGCAAATCTTCGGTTTTAACTAAAAGAAATTAAAATACACCAACATATTTTTATACAACTTAGTACTTTTTCTAGTCATTAGAATCTAGAAATAAAGAAGAGCAGTAATCATACTCAACCATGGTTTTGTCTGACAAATACAAATATAGACTATTCTTTAGAAAAAAAAATACAATGTTGGTTTTCTAGAGATTCAGTTAAATAAAATGAAGAGATAAAATTAAAAAGTTATGTTTAAGTACAGTATCAAGGTTTGAGGGTCAAATTGTAAAAAGAAGTTTAGCTAATTTTAATTTTTTAAGTTTTAAGAGTATTTCTGTACCTTAAATCCTGAACTGTTATTTAATATATGTTATAAAACAAATTAAGTAAAATTAATAATACATTTAGCTATTTACTATAGTTTAATCAATTGCTTTGCTTTGCATATATATTTTAAATTCCAAAGAAAAGTGCTAAGTAAATAATCTTTAAGGTGTCATTTTCCATGGAGATAAACATATATATATATATATATATATATATATATATATATGTGCGTGTATGTGTGTGTGTATATATGTTTATAATATACATATAATTATATTATAATTATGTATATATTATTACTGACATTTAATAAGTATTTGTAAAGGTATACTTAAAGGATAGAAGATTATTTAAAAAGTAGTAAAATAGTGTATGCTATTGAGAATATATTATTCTGATAGTCTATTATTTAGAAAATACTATTTAGAATATTCCAAATGTATTCTTACAGGCTTTTCTTACAAAAGAAAAGAAAAGCATCAGTGTTCTGAAAACCCTAATAGTATGAATTAAAAGAATAAACATTCACCTTCTTATATTTTCAAAACTAGTTGAGGAGGAAATGCTAGATTGAGCCTTGGGGAACTAAATATATATTACAGGCATGAAAAATGTTTCATTTCTGATGCTGCTTTCAAATGACAGCATAATGTTATGGATCATTTGATTTTTTTTTTGTATGAAAACGCTGTTCAGCACCCAAAAAGGCATATGCTGCTAACGGCATGTGTCGCAATCCTTTATATGACAGCTGGCCACAAGAAAATGCCAGTCAAAACACAAAATGTCAAGCAGAAAGTGTCCCAATAAAAGTATTAGTTTGTAGAATTCTTTCATAAATAAGCTTCATTAAATTTCGTTCATTGATTCCAAGCATCATTAATCAAAAGCAGTTTCAAATGCCCTAACAAACGTAACCTCAAAAGATAGAAGGAGGTACGAAAAATTACTAGAGTTTCTCCTTAATTCCTACAATGTTAGGTTTGTTCTCTGTTATCAAACCCCAGAAGTTCACCTATTATAGCCCTATTTTAAAGATCCCAAGTTGAGACTTTAACCTTGGCCTGTCTGAGAACTTCCAGCAAACACAAATAAAGAATATTAGCTGCTATACATATTATTCAATTTTTTTTTACATTTACAAAAATGGCTTTAACCTTATTTTTTCAGCCTAGATCTACATCAACAGTTTTAAAGTAAATTTTATTTACTTACTTATTTTTGCTGAGTTGTTTGTCTTTATCGGCTCAAATTTTATTTTTTCCCTCACAAACTGTTCAACATTAATATGAAGATTCATGGCTGTTTGGGAGCTTTATAATTTATTAAAGCTAAGGCAGAAGAGAATTCCACCTGGCAAATGAGATTATTTCCACTTTTACTTCTACTTCAGCCCTTTTTTTTCTAACTCATTTAATTAAAAAGAACAGGGGAGTTAGAAAGGGAAATGCAAAAATGAATCAAGAAATAATAATACAATATTAACCAAGAAAATATATGTCCCAGTCATCATTATCTTCTTTACTGGGGGGAAATATTTCTTTAGAGGTTTTGAATGCTTTTGCAGACAGCAAAATGAAAGTTATGAGATCTGATGACCTCAATCTTCCTGGTGGCTGTGAATTTATTACAGAACTTGTTTATTTGAATTGGTTAACTGTAGATTGATAGTCTCTCTCTCTCTCTCTCTCTCTCTCTCTCTATATATATATATATATATATATATATTTACATTATGTATATAAAACCTCTATATATGATCTATATCTATATATGTACACACATGTATATGACAATTTCAATAATATCAGAAGTAGGAAAGGTTGACATAGACAGCATCAAGCTTAAGTTTTCTTAAAACATGCTTATGACTTATTATATAGTATATATAAAACAAATAATAATATTTAGACATAAAAAGAATAGTGGAAAAATGAAAAAGCCACAGAAAAATCACTGAATAAAAATGTGGTGACAGCTTTTGGATATGAATATTTGACCGGGCTGGTGTTACTTTGTGGAGACATTGCATCCTTCACACCCTGTTACTTTCCTTGAGTGATCTAGCTCTCAATGAAGTGCATGTAGCCTCTTGAGGCCCAGACTCTGGCCTGGTGTGCAACTTCTTCTGCCATATTTTAACAGCCAAAGGAACTATGAGGCGAGCTGGTTTCAAGTGATGGGAAAATAGACTTTGCCTTTTAAGTTAGAAAAAAATGCTGTCACATTTTAAGAATGTGAAATACTTCTAAAACATGATTTTTCCTTCAGCTATATAGCGGTTGTGGATATTTCATAGATTAATTGAAGTGATTTTTCAAATTATAAAAGTAAATGTCATGAAACATCAAATAAATATATTATTTTATTATGAATGTATGACAGAGATAATAAATAAATATGAGTCCAATATTTATTTGAGGCATCAATTTTAAATGCTTATTTTAGTAGAGTGCAATAAGATGCATAACAAATGGAGCATTATTTTATTTATCTAAATAGCATCATAAATGAACATGACACTACAATGATCAGTGTTAGACAAATAGCAATTTCTGTTCACAGAAATTATGGGTATATATAAATATCCTTGATGGTGGAGAAGCAGGCACAAGTTTTAAAGGAGGTAGGAGGTATGAGTGTCTTCATTTTTAGAAAACTTTAAAAGTGGACAAAGTTGGAAATATTATGAATAGTAATGAATATATTGTGAGTTGATATAAATAGGTGACCCACATGTTTATATATTTTTTAAAATATGAAATTTACAGGAAATAAGAAGACATAAAATAATAACTCCAGTATACTATTCACTGAAGATTCGGCAATTGGTGACATTTGCCAATTGCTAAATCTTCAGTGAATAGTATACTAGAGCATTTGCCATTGCTTTACCTCTTCCAGCCCTCTTCTCTCCCTTCTCTCCTACCCCTCCCTTTCCTACTTCTTCCTCTCTCTATGTTCTTTGATTTTGCTGACCCGTTGGAATCCCTTTAGTATCAAAAAAAAAAAAAAAAGCTATTTGCCACATAACTACAATAGCATGATCACATACAGTGAAGATAATTACATAATTACTATTGATATAATATCTAATATATAGTATATTTTCTATATGTCCCAGTTGTCTTCAAAATGTTTGTTACAGCTGCTTTTAAACTACCCTAGATGCTATCACAGATTCCACTTTGTTGTCCTAGAGCGTCAGTCTTCCTAAATCTGGAAGAGCTCCTACATTTTTTGGTCATGTATGATACTGATATTACTGAGGAGTTCAGGCCAGTGGCTTGTGGAATTTCCAACAACCCAGCTGTACTTCACTGCCGTGGTCAAATAAAGTTAGTTAAATATTTCTGGTAAAAATATTTCAAAAGAGTATTGTATTTGTTCTGGTGTGCTCATTATATTATACCAGAAACATAGAAGGTCAATTTTTCCCCATATTGTTGATGCTTATTTTTATCACGTACTCAAGGAGGCACTGTCTATAGCCTCTCTACTCTAAAAGAAACATTTATTTCCTTTTGTGAATGATAAATACACAATGGGATGGTATGAAAAAGTGGCAGTAAATAGAGGATGTTATGAAAGATAACGAAGGGCAGATTTAGCTCAAATTTAAATCCAAAGTGGGCTTTCAGCTGAAATACCTGAGATGCATCTTGAATTTCCAATGTTTCATATTACATTTCTAGTATTTTGTATACCATTTAAACTTAGTATCATTACACTTACTCTTTCTATTTGACCAGCATTCTATCACTGAAGCTGGTTCATTTGCCTCATCTTAAGATACAATGCTTTCTTAGATTCATGGTGCCGAGATGTCTCAGAAGTTATTTTCTATACATTTTATCGATATAAAAACAATAAGGAACATAGTTATTAAATAAAATACAATATATTTTTAAATGACAGTGAGCCACCTTTTTTATATATTCCAAACGTCTGATGGTAAAAATCCTCATATTTTGTGGAGAAAAACTCACAATAAACTAAATAAGTGTTGTCAAGTAGCTCTATTCATATAGACGTAGATATATCACAAAATATGTAATGATTTGATGAAATAAATTTTGAGCTTGATGAGGCAAAGTCTGACACTATCCAAAATCCAGATTTTTACCTACATAAAAATATTGAATGAACTCATTTCTTATATCTTTGGAGCAATATGGTATTTGAGGTGACCAGAGGTATAATAGTCTGTAACACTTAAATTCTTTATGTTCAGACTGCAGGTTTTCAAAGAAGAATTTATAGTCCAATTGGTTAGAACCCTGATTGAGTTCCACAAACACATGGTATTAGCTCTAGCCTAAAGCAGTATCACAGTATCACTGCTGACACTAATAATACTGTTCATTTATTGACCACATCTTTACCTTCAAGTTTGTATATTGGTCCCCTGATTTCTTTGCATGAAAATTATATTCCCCCCAGAAAAAAAAATCTAAAAATACTAAAATTGTTACTTTGTCATCATATGTTGTGGATACTGCAGTTACCTAAGTGTAACAAAATATGCAGAAGGATCGTGCAGTCTTTGTCATTTTGAAGCCTGTTCTTTGAGAATATCAAGTGTGTTTACCTGGACTTCAACATGTATAGTGTTGTCTTAGTATAATACGAACCATATATTTATGAGTATAAACATTTAACTATTTTAGGAATTGAGAAATGGAAAGTTAGCAAGCTATTTGTGATGAAGAAAAGCAACCTACCCTCACTAATTTTCTAGATGAGTAGCTGCATTTGTTGAATTTGAAAGAAAACCTAGATAAGAATTTCTAGTTTATAGATATGTAACAGTTTCCCTAAATCTAGTTTGTAAAAGTACAAAAGACATTCCGTTGAATTGCTTTTTTTTTTTTTTTAACTTTTAAAGCATTTTTCAACTTACAATCTTCTGAGGGTTGATTGGTAAGTTTTGAGGAATTAATTACTTATTTTTATGATAAATAATCTGTTGGCCTAAATTATATATGAACCAAATGCAGTATTTAACTAAAATAACAACATGGTGGTCATTCTCTTCTACAAACTGTAACACTATCAATGACTCTATGGATGAAAATAACCCTCAGAGACTTTTGCCTCTAGTTCTTTATAATGAAAAATTGTATTCAATAATTAAATATAAAAAGATAATTGTACAGATAAAGTTGAATGTGATGGTAAAAATGGAACATATTCAACTGAATTCTAAAGAGATAAATCATATATTCTCAATAATATAATACTTTTTCCTCCAAATGAAAAATTTATGTAAAATGTAGGCTGAATTAATGTTTAGTTTTGAGTTTGCAATCTTCTCTCAGCAAATCAACAATAGAGCTATTCATCTAAGATTGAGGAGTGACCTGCAAAACCAAATCAAATATAAATTATTCTCAATTACAACATCCATGTAACATCCATCCTGTTTTTTAAATCTCTACTGAGGAAATTTGTCTTATTTTTTATCAGTCCTCAAGTTTTGAAAACGGCGTGTTCATCACATAAAAAGGCCCTGAGTAGGATTTTATATTCACAAATGTAGAGATGACAAGCTTAAGATTTACTCAGCCATAAGGAGTAAAACTGCTAGAAGCTTTTCTCAAGCCACACTTAATTGCCTGAAATGAGTCTTGAGAATCTCACTTTTGGATCATGTTTCAACAGGAAGCATCTTTTGCCTTATGATGGAATTAAAGAAAAACTAAGTGGAATAAGATTTTATTCAAGACTATTATAGGGGGGACTATTTCAATATAGTAGAAAGATTGAACTCAATTCCCCTGAAACAAATGCAAGAGAGTTTTTAAGTACTGGGATAACTTAGTGGAAAAGTGCTAGAGGACTTTTTTGGGAAGGTTTGTCAATGTAATTAGGCCATCTCTATTTGCTAATTGGCTCTTGGGGAAGTTAGGCTCCTACCCTCCCTCAGAGAATGGGAGACAGAGGCACTTTCTCTATGGTTATATTTCAAAGAAAGGGATGGCTCCCAAATTCTCAAAAATGACATCACTGGGTTATAAAAGTGGTCAGAAGTTTTTGTGGAAGTTTTCATCTCAAAGGGTCAGAGAAAGAATGTACAATTCTAAGATTTCTAAAGTCAATGCTCTAAGAAAAATTTGGTCAAGGTCTACAGTGAGAAGGAAATTTGTCTGAAGCTCAGTAATGCTAAGAGTAATATTAATGCTTTCTTGGTTAATTGATAATTATCACACTGGTTACCAAAAAAAAATAGTAGCATGCTTAGGTTCAACAAAGTGTGGACAACCATGTAGAAATGTGATTGGACAAAAAGCGTATGATCTAATAGACTGAGTAGGGAGACCCAATGAGGTCTGTCTGTCTAGATTATTTCCACCTCTAGAGCATGTGTTCCTTCCTTCTGGGAATGGGGCAGGACCTTCTTCAATGGGGTCTTACGATCTACAATCAAAATAGGTCAGATAATTTCTTTTTGGCCAATATTTACACAGAAAGGCAGAGGAAAAATCAATATTCTTTAGATTTTATAGCTGGCTTTAGAGAAAAGGTGTTCTGGTTTCTATGGCCTGAATCGGGGAAAGAGAGATTCTAGTGTCTATAATTAGCTTCAGAGGAGAGTGCGACTGACACAGGAGGGCAGGACAAGGTCAAAAACAAACTTTTGCTTCCGAGGCCTTTACTTGGGGGTATCATTTCTGAGTCCTTAGGTAGCTAAAGGTGAATAGATTTGTCTTTATTTTTAAAAATGCGTCAAGTGCATTGAATAAAAAATTAAGGAAAAAAAAGACTCACACTGAGAACTTTAACCAATAAGATTTTTTATGTTTGTCCTCAGATTGTAAAAAGTCTCTCTAATATATTCCGTAAGACTTGTTGTGTTCTTACATTGTACAAATATATTGACGCACAATATTTAGTTTAATCATAATAAAAGTCCTGTTAAGTTAAATAGTTTTATGATGTCTCTTTTCAAATAAAGAGTAGGCCTTATATTTATTTGGCAGTTCATTCATGGCCACCCAGCTGTCAAATGATGGAGCCAACACCTTCATGAAGGCATATAAGGTTCTAGAATCCACTGTTCAATTCTCAAGTTATATTGTCCCTCCCACTAGGCTGGAGGAATGTAGTAATTTTAAATTATAATAAAAAGTGGCAAAAGAAATAGTAAAGGGTAATATAAATACTGAGAAGACTTTGACAATATAGTAGGGACCCATGAAACATTAATTCTAATATAGATATATTAACAAAAAGAATGGTGGTCATTTCTTTAAAGCTCTGAAATAACTTGAATATTTTATATAAAAATGAAAACGTTAAATGGACAAAGTATTTTGAAGAATCACTACAGTTTATATAGTAAATGTTTTAATAAAAATATAAATTAACTTTGAAAAATCAAAATCTATTTTAAATGCATGAGACAAAAGTATAATCCAATGTAATCCACTCATGAATATATTTTCAGTGCAAATAATTATCTTCAACAGTTCTATTTTGTTTGTGAATCTGAACTTCTGAATATCAATTTTTTCCCAAATAAAATCCACTTGTAATGTAAGAAGGAAAGAGTGGTTCTAAGTGTATGACCAATTTTTAAATGCTCTGGAATCAATAACGTTGGTAAAATCCACACCCAAGTGTATTATAAGCTTAGCTTCCAATTAAAATGTTACAAGTTGGTACTAAATCTAACCATTTGAAACCTTCAGGAACACAAAAGTTGACACCGTTTTTTAAAAAAGGTGGCAGACAAAGCCTCTCTAAAGAGAAAAACTTTTAAAAGTACCCTAAGAGCAAAATAATTCAAAAATAGAAGCAACGAAGATATAAAGTATACCGAATTAAAATGTGTTGCTAGTATGCACCATTTACTTAATGAAACATTAAAAGAAAGAGAAATACCTTAGTTGTATTGAAATTTATGATTCCTTTAAGTGCATGATAATTATCCCTTAATTATAATGATAAATACTAAGATAAAATAATGTTAGTTTAGAAAATTCTTTGTGAAAAATATATTTTTAAATAATTCAACTTGAAGTTTTTCAACTGTTTCTATTTTTTAAATTTGGCGAGCTTTTTTGTAATATTTCAAAGAAAATAATATGGTTTCTCTACTTCACCGGAGATAATATCATGCCACTCGAGCATTCCCGGTCAATCCAAGGGATTTTGTACTTTCTGCAAGTTTCTTAATGTAATAAATATTTCAGTATTTTGGAAATCTGATTAAAATACACACTGTTAGTCAATGACCTTCAAACTCTGTTTTCTTTATCATGAGATAACTGGAATAATGGTTATGATCAACCAAAAAGATCAATAATAATTATAATGAAGGCGATTTCATGGGGAAGACTTGGCTTGAATAAGCTTATGCTTAGAGAGGGAAATGTTATGCTTTTTCTTATGTTACAACATGCATAGTAATATATTCCTCCTCTTAAGTGTTTACCTTTTAAAGAGAAAATTTATCTCAATATGAACCACAACATAGCAAAACAAAAATAATTTTGCTGGTATATTTCAGTTGAGCTTATTCTATATATCAAAGAGTCATTATAGTGAAATAGCACCTTATGTTGAGGTGAGTCAGTTAAAGTGTATTAAACATGTTGAATGAACGTCACTGACTGCATATGTTTCAAATGAAGCTTTTCTAGAAATAAAATGCTTAGCTCAGCTTTACTGAAAGCAGTATTCTCATTTTTTAATAACTTGTTTGAAAATGTGTATATTTCCTTTTAAAAAGAATGAGTAGGCTAGGTGTGGTGGCTCACACCCATAATCCCAGTAGTTTGGGAAGCCAAGGCTGGCAGATCACCAGAGGTCAGGAGTTCAAGAACAGCCTGGTCAACTTGGTGAAACCTCGTTTCTATTTAAAAAATACAAAAATTAGCCGAGTGTGGTGGCACACCCTGTAATCCCAGCTAGTCTGGAGGCAGAAGCAGGTAAATAGCCTGAACCTGGGATGCAGAGGTTGTAGTGAGCCAAGATTGTGCCACCACACTCCAGCCTGGGTGAGAGAGCGAGACTCCATCTAAAAAGAAAGAAAGAAAAAGAAATGAATAATGTAATTTTTAAGTTTCATTTAATCAAGTATATTATTTACTCAATCAGAAAATATTTATTCTGTATCAATTACATACTCAGCTAGGTAGATACTGCAATCTTAGAAATTTCCTCAGGGTTGGGGGAAATAATGATACGTTTCCTGTAGTAGACAGAACAATGATTTGCCTGGAGAAATCCAGTTCTACAAGTGCCAGTGATAGCTTCACACCCTGTATGCTATGGATCAGCGGCCACCACCCAGATCTAAAAACTGGTGGTGGCAGCTGATCCATTATTCAAGAACATGGTTCCAATTCTTTTATTATCTCCCAGTCCCCAGCACCAATGACTATGTTAACTTGCATGGTAAAGGGGACTTTGTAGACATGATTAAGAAAGATTTTCAGACAATCCCTTTGAGAGAGAACTGTTTTCCTAGATTATCTGGGTGAGTCCAATATGATCATAAAATTTTTATAATAGGGAGGCAGGGGAATCAGAGTCAGAGAGAGAAGGCATGCCATTGGAAACTGGTCGGAGACAAAAGAGGATTTTACACTGACAGACTGTGAAAATGAAGGAAGGGGCCACAAGCTGAGGTTTGTAAGTGACTTCTAGAATCTGAAAAAAAATCTGGATTCTCCCTCAGAGCTGCAGCTGGAACACAGCCCTGCTGACACTTTGATTTTAGGATTTATAACATCCACAACTACAGGATAATAAATGTATATTTCTTTAAGCCATCAAGTTTGTGGTTGTCACTGCAGCAATAAGAAACTAATATAGCCGCTATTTTTAAAGAATTGTTACAAATAACTTAGAACATAAATAATTATTGAATAAACACAGTTAAGTCTTATCAGTGGGATTAATGGGAAGGAAGATGGTTAGATATAGGTTAGTCAGGGACCTGTCTCTTAGGAAATTGTGTTTATTTTGTGCTCAAAAGGATAAAATGAGATGGTCTTGTAAAATGTGAGGGAAAGAGTAATATAGACACAAGCAGTTGAAAAGGGTCTGAATTCTTTTCCTTTCACAAAACATAGTCAACATGGTTGAAGAATAATGTGTGTGTGTGTGTGTGTGTGTGTGTGTGTGTGTGTGTGTGTGTGAGGGAGAGAGAGAGAGAGATCATATAAAATAAAGTTTAGAAAGACAGGGGCTGATTATATTAAAACTTACAGACTATGGTACAGTTTTGAATTTATTTTATACGAATATAATGTGGACTTGTAATTAAAGCAGGGAATAATATTATTTTATCTAAATATTTAAGAGTTAAATATTTCTAGTACGTAGTCTTTGGATTAGCTGAAGACGGAAGAAAACAAAAACACTAGTTAAGCGACCACTTGACTAAATCATACTGGAAATGTTGGTATCTTAACTATGATGATGTAAGTGAAAGTAGAAAGAGCTGTTCATAGCATGGGCAGGATTTGTAGACAAATTAGGATGGGAAGGTAGAAACCATAGAAAGATCAAAATGAGGCACAACTCATAAGCTATTTATCAGAGCAATTGGGTACATATTGATCATATACTCTGAATAGAAAAAGTACAAAGGCAAGAGATGGACTAAGAATCAAAATGCTAGTTTCATATATTGGATTTGACATGTTATTAGAGATTCTTGTTGAGATATATAGTAAGAAGAATTGTACAAGTCTGTAATTCATAGGGAGTTCTGAATAGGAGATTAAAAATATAGGAGTCTCCATATTGTAGATTAAAAGTAAAGTTTAATACACTATAAAGTACCTTGTGAACTAGTATAAGAACTTTGCCTTTTTGCCTGAGTGACAAGAGAAGCCATTAGCAGGTTTCAAGCACAGAAGTGATATGATCTAAATTGTCTTTTGACTCCTATGTTGACAACTGAATGGTAGAAAATATGAAAGATGAGAGACTATTTGGGAGAAAATTTGACAGTATCAGTGACTGACAGACTTAATATGGGTGGGAAGAGACAGAAAGGAGAAGAGAACTCCAATTCTGAGTTGCGATACCTGCAGGAATAGAGTTATCATTATTTGAGAAAGATAACATTGAGATGAGCTCAGGTTTGAACCTGCTAAGTTTGAGAAGCCTATTGCACACCCAAATAAGATACCAAGGAGACTATATGATATGAGCCTAAAATTCAGAACTGGATCCAGGCTAAGATCTATATTTGAAAATCTTCAGCCTATAGATTTTGTTTTTCAGCCCATAGATTTTTTAAAGGTATGAGACAGGATGAATTAACCAGGGAGTGAGCCTATGTAGACAGGAAACAAGAAATTCTGTATTTACTGATTGGGGGAATAACAAAACAAAATAAAAAAATAAATAAACTAAGAAAGAGTAGCCAAAATGAAAATGTTATGGGGAAATCAAGGCATGCTAATTACCTTATACTGCACAGACTTCTTCCAGAATGAGGACCAAATGTATTAATCATTAACAGATCTTTCTAGAAGTTGCACAGATATCTCAAATGTCTAAAAGTATTTTATTAATTTTATTGCAAAGTTGTTAACTTTCCATTTTAGTGAATGTCAACATGTCTCCCCAGATATTCCAGCCAGAAATCTGAGAATCTCTCTATTTTCTTTATTTTCCTTAACTTTGCAGATGCAATTAGTCTGTCCTGTGCTGTCTACCTTGGAAAACAGAAAACAGCTCTTCTTCCCCATTAGAAAATTAATTCTGCATTCAGTTACAGAACTGATCAAGAAAGCTATCAGTTTTTGTCTGTAATAACCCATTTAAGTTGTTTTGTTTCCTCTACATTTGCTGTAAACAGATTTATTACAGCAAAAATTACTCAAATATTTATTTCTATCTAACTTTTGAGAGTAAGATGGTGAGACATCAGATAACCTTCACAGCAATGTTTTCTTTGGTGGTCTGCTCAGTGCAGACATCCTCTCTCCTTTTTCTTTGTAAATGTGTTCATGATTCTCTCCTTCAATTGGCTCTCATTATTTTCAAGATAAATATTCATTTTAGTTTGACTTTAAAAGATTTTTGTCATCTCACCCTGGTTTACCTATCTAGCATGATCTCTTGGCATGTTCTTATCGTATACAACAAATATTGTGAAATATTTTGTGTTTCCCTAAAAGACCATACTCGAACTTATACATTTAGAGCATATCAAATTTATTCTGTGTAGAGTGATCATCTCTGCCTACTCATTTTTCTAAAGATTTGTTTCAAATATCAAACTGAGTTAATTAAGAGTTCCCTGAAATTCACAGGCAAAGTTAGGTTTACTATTAATTCTTTTTATTGCTAAAGATACATTTTGTGTGATTTTTAAAAATACTTTCATCAATATCCTCAATTTGAGTTTCTTGAGCAAAAAGATAATACTACTTCACCTTCAAATCCAAATTAAAGTGTGGCATCAGGCACATAATAAACACGAAATAAATCTTCATAAAGAAAAGAAGTGAAGAATGAAGTAGTTATGAAGGAAAATAAAGGAGATATTCTCAGTATATTTTTTAAATTAAATTAGATTTTAAACATTGAAATTCATAATTTCACAATATTTACTATGCCTACATCTGTAAATGTAAGTTACCATACTATTCGCTTCTTTTATGGCCTGATACTGAATAACCAGGGTGCTAAATTGTTTGCGACTAATTTTATCATAGTTAGCAGCATATGTACATTTATATTTATGTATAATGTATGTATGTGTGTTTGGGTGTGTGAGTAATTCCATATTTATCTGTACCCAAAGAGATGCCATGTTCTCTAACCAGGAATTTATACACTTTCAGGAGAGTCAACTAGCATTCAAAGATAAAGCATATGCTCCAGAGGGTGGTGCTTTACATATTTCAACTATCTTTATGATCAAAGTTTATTAATTTTTATAATAAATGCTGGGAATCAGTTTTGTTTCATAATATCAGCAGCCCATTAATTATGACAACACACTTAAAAAGTGGGCTGTCATTGGTAAAATTATTGATGTACAAGGTGTATGAATGGCTAATATATTTTAGACATACTTTTTGCTCTCTCATAGAGCAAGCTATAGAGTCTGAATTCTTAGGAATGAGGAATGAGGTTTATTTCAAAATGTTTCTAAGTCTGGTTATTGACTCAGAGGATTCGGGTTGCCTTATTTTGTGAACTAAGCTCTGCTTCGTATATGTGATTGTGCCTAGCACAAGTAAACATTTTATTAAAGATCTGGTGGAAGAATCTGAAACAACAGAAACATGAAATTTCATCATCTTTATGAGACAAACCGTATCCATTTTCTCCCTGGTAAATATATGTTTAATAAATGTCTTATATGCAGCAGAAGTTAGTTGCTGATGACTTTTTGAGAAAGAAATCATAAGGGCCAAGGGAAAACTCCTTTGTTCTCCATAGTTTCGAAGAAAAAAAATAAACTCAAAAAAGGTAGATTAACAAGAGGAATGATAAACAAATGTATGAATATGTACATAGGGAGAATAAGAGTGATTGCCCAACCTCCCAGTGGGGTACAGAAGCTTACACACACACGTACACACACACACACACACACTATATATATATATGTATATATATATATGTATATATGTAAATATATATTATATAGAGATTATATATATTAATATTTATATATAAGCTTCTAAGTATATTAACATTTATATATAAACTTCTATATATAAGCATATATAAGATATCTATATATATTTATAAATATATATTGTATCTCCATATATGTATAGAGATATAAAATCACAGTTGAGCTGGCAAAAAAATAGTTTAGATGCTGTCTTGAGGTTACAGAAAGAATAGGAGATCAGAGTATGAGCAAAAACAGATTATAGTGGCAAATCAGGTTATAGTGGTAAGACAGGTGAGAGGAGAGAGAAAAGAGGAGTCCTGGCTAGCACAGGTGATCTTGTTATGCAGAAGAAATCTTACAGGTAGCAGCCCTCAGAGAAGACAGATGGAAAATGTTTCTTTAGAGTTTTAAAGGGGTCAGACTCTCAGTTAATCTTCCATAGACGTGGACAAGGAAAGACCTCAGAAAAAGCTGGCTTGCATCAATGGAGATTTTCTATAGCTACAAATCTAACCCACAAAAACAGCTTTGTAGGGCTATTACTGTTTATGATCTCTCTGACCAGCCATCTCAAAATATGCCAAAGAAGTAAATTTTGGGATGAAATGTTTTATTTCCTTTATGACTGAGTCACACTCAACTCTCATTTTGGCAGTCACCATTATTAAGAGTTGTTAAAACAGGTTTGAGTCAGCCTGAAACACTGGGCTGCCTGGAAGTTTCTGAGCAACAACTCTATATGATATGGTGCAGGAAAAGCAGAAAGGGAGATGACAGACGGGGAGACAAAGTGTTTGACTGTCACTGCCTTTGTTGATGAAGACAAGTGTGCTTGCTAACGTGCTCTTACAAATGTGCTGAGGTGTTCCAGAGCAGACAAACAAAACCTTCATAAGGTTAGGCAAGATAGAAAGCCCTTCAACGTAATGAGAATGAATCTCTTCTGGCTTTATGAACAGCCTCTGGTGAAGCTCTATATCCTCTCCTTAACTCTCGCAGACCCCAGAGGAAGGTGTTCAAACAAACACCAGCTTGAGCCTCTAAATGTTATTTATTCCTGGTCTATATCTTCGTCTTCTCTTAATATCTCTTAAATTGAAAGTCATCATAGCCTGTAATTTAAAAGTATTTATTCTGATTGCTTATTTTCTGTAATTCATCTCCAATGATATTGCAAGCTTTTCAAGTCTAAGAGATAAGACATTGGGAGGACTCTTCAGAGGAGCATGGAATAAGAAACTATAATAATAAACTGACCCTTCCTCTTTCTAGCCTTTTAGGGAGGGGATCTTTGAGGAATAAAATCCTGAAGTTTCCTGAGGAAGCACTGTTGCTGTAGGACACCAAAAGCAAGGTTGAAGTACTGGATCCATCCTAGGCCAAATACTGACACATCAGCACTTACTAGCAGAGAAAGTTTTATTCAATTTGGCCAAATCCGCAAGATGGGACAGGCAAAATTTTAAATCTGACCTGCCTTTGAACATTACTGTAGGCTTTTATGAATAGAGTAGGTATGCAGGAGGTGAGATCTCAATGATCAAAGCTGCTTATATCCCTTGGCTGATCAAACTTCTGGACATCATCAAGGAGGTCTGTATGGTATAAGGATTATTGTTCTTTGGATGAAAACAAGTTCATTAATCTTATGGGCAGCCACCAGGTATCAGGATATGAAGTTAATCAATTATTAGTGATTGGTGACCACCCTCTACTAAAATGACTAAGTGCAGGTTATCATACATGGAGAAAGAAAAAGACAAAGGTAAAGGAAAATAAGACAAACATCTCAGGATTTTTATAATATAGGCTCAGTTACAACATCCCCACTGTTGTTTCATACCTCACTATTGAAGAGTTTGTGTGTTGACTCATTCTAACTACTTCTTCTGAAAGGGGTCTTGCTAAGGGGCCAATGAATGGAACTTGGTTACCAGCAATTGGAAATATTCAAGTGTCCAAGGTCCTACAGAGGCAATTTGTTGTAATATCACTAAACAGGGTGTCAGGAGCCTGTTTAGTGGGAGAGGCGATCTTACAATATCTTACGTGTAGTACATCAGGATTATAATATACAACAACAAAATATTTCTATTCCTATAATCATAGCTAGAATTATTAATATTGTTTTCCACTAAGAGGGTTCTAATCTAAACCATAAAAATAACCATTGGTTTAGTGACATTGTGGGGTTGGACATAGGATTAATTTTTTTGTGCCTATCTTGAAGGGCCAGGGTGATGTATACTGAATTGTCTGGAATGTATTACAGCATTTGGTTTTGATTATGGCAAAAGTTCCTCCTTGTACAGCCATGAGAACATCAAGGACCAGGAAATTTTGCAACACTGCTTTTCTTCTTGTGGTCATTTCAGAAGTCACTAAAAAGATGTCTTTGAATTCATCCTTTAGCACTTGTTGGTTATCATTTGTGAGGGTCTTGACATGCCAGATAACATTTTTTAAATTAAATTGGGGATTAAAATTGGATAGGAGATGGTCATACCAGTCGAAAACTGATCTGGTCCATTTTTCAACACATTTGGGAAATCTGCAGTTTGTCCAGTGGTTTTGGACAGACGGTTCTGGACCAATGGGAAATCCAATATGCACCATTCTATCCATCCAATGAGTAGCCAGGGCCAACGATTAGTCCCACATAGCCAATGAACTCCATTTGAGGCTATCAATTCAATCCCTGGCCTCTGTGTCCAATCAGTAGTGAACCAGTGGGTTTGTCGACACACTGGAGTATCTTCACACCAGTGTGGAGGCATCCAGCCCACATTCTTAATAATATTTGGCCAATAATCACAAGAATATTTTTTTTGTTTCCAGCATAAGAGGGCAATTTGATATAAGTGGCTGGTAGTAGGGGTCATCCAAAGATTAGCAGCTGTTATTGGTATAGCAGCTGCTAATAGACAAAATTATGAGTGCTACTGAAGAAAGCTCCATCAGGAAAGGAATAGCACACTCCAAATTTGTTGAATTCTCTGATGTATAGTATAAGCTTTTCTGTGACATGCATTGTGAAGGGTTACATCAATACCAGGCCATCACCTTACATTTTCTTTTGTTAAGACACCAGGGGGCTGATTTTCTTATGAATAGTGTTTCATAAATGTTTGTAACGCATTATTTCCCTGTAGGGGTGAGACCCACTAAGGTAATCCAGAAATGCTACAGACTGGTGCAGCCCATAACCCAACAAGATTCGTCTTTTCAGCTATCTGTGTAATGTGCCCATGGTAGGAAATGATTGGTTTCAACCAACACCCTCACCCCATATATTATTGTGAGGATTAGCAAGAATCTCATGATTAAATGACAAAACGTTTTACTTATCTGTGTAGATTTTCTTAAAAATCAGCTCCAGGTTTTCAGTTGTTTCACAGGTTCATTCAAGTCCATTACCTAATAGACCAGGCCGAGGAGAGGCAATTTTTATCCAGGTAGAGTGTATCCATGGTTTAACTCTGGCCAACTTGACACATGCATGAATAGTCAGAAGGACCTCATAGGGTCTTAACCATTGAGGGGTGAGTGGATGATTGGGTCCAGTTCCCCCATGTCTTAAATAGGACTTAGTCTTCATCCTGGAAGGGATTAAGTGGATGCCCCTGGGAAAGGCTAACCTGTTAGAAGCAAACTCACAAACACAGGTTGTATTCCATTAAATAATTTTAAATACAGAATAATACCTCCTTCCCTTTCTAAGATTTAATATCCTGCGTGTAAACCAGAAATGGTCAGGAAGGGTCTCCCATTCATAATTTCAAAAGGGCTCAATTGGAGCCTGCTTCAGGAAGCAACCCAAATTCTCAACAGGGCAGAGGGCAGTCTTTAGCCTCAACATAGATTAGTTTCCTGACTAAGTTTAGCAATTTTTATTTTTATAGTTTGATTCATTTTTTGGGCTTTTCTTTGGATTATGGTTACCACACTGCTTGAAGTTTCCATTCAACGTCTAAGATTTGAGACACTTACTGTACTACCCGAGAGATGAATCCCACTCCATTTTCACCCTGAATTGTCAAAGAAGGTCCATAACCGGGAATCATTTCTTTGAGTAAAGTGCAGGCCACTTTGGAGGCCCTCTCTATTTGGCTAAGTTACACCACCACCCATCCTGTAAATGTGTCTACAAAAACCAAAGGATGTGTAGCCTCTGGGCACTTGCCGCATCATGATGAAATCTACGGGTCAGTCTTTGTATGGAGAATTTGCTCAATGTTGTAACCCCTGAACGGGGTGTGGGGTTCAAATTTTAGGGTGGTTTTCAGCACAAAACCTGCCTTGATTGATTGCATTTTAAATGACCCATTGCATATTGGGGCCAATCAAATACTCACATAGTCACTGCAGGGTTGCATCTCTTTCCTAAAGTGTGCTTTGATGAAACTGGCTCACTGTATCTTTAAGGAGGGCTCCAGAAATCAATATGATACCTTCCAAATTACATTTCTAGTCAGGATAGGCTGGGACTGGGGATGTGAATCTCCATTCCTTGACTTCTTTAAATCTCCCTCAGTATAGCAAGATTGAAACTAAGATCAACCAGAGGTATCAACAGGGATAAGATCGCCTTAAAGTCCAATGTTCTTGCAGCCTCCTTGGCTGCCAGGTCAGGAAGGTGATTGCGCTTGACTATTTGGGAGTCTCATTTTTTATGACCAGTACAGTAGATGGTAGCTACCACTTAGGGGCTTTAACAGATTCTAAGAAGGCCAAAATATCGGAGGCACATTTGATTTATTATGGTTAGCCAAAAACCCCCTTTCTTTCCACATAGCCCCATAGGTGTGTGCCACTAAGAAAGCATATTTAGAGCCTGTATAAATATTCAGGATGCTATCCTTACCCAATTCGAGGTTATACATAAAGGCAATGAGATTGGCCTCTGGAGCTGCAGTACCTGGAAGTAAGGCTTTGGCTTCCACAGTACCTTGAGACATAATGGCTGTGTATCCATCACAATAACATGCATGACCTATGAAGCTGCTTCCATCTGTAAACAGTCCGGTTCAAGGTGTGGCAAGGGCTGATCCACTAGATCTGGAAATGATCAAGGAGATCTGCATGATGTAAGGATTATTGTTCTTTGAAAGAAAAACAAGTTCACTAGTCTTGCGGGCAGCCCTCAGGGTAAGGATATGAAATTAATCCATTATTAGTGAATCAGTGACCACCCTTTACATGAATGACTAAGTTCAAGTAGTCATGCATGCATGGAGGAAGAAAAGGGCAAAGAGAAATAAATATAAGTAAAACAAACATTTTATGAATTTTATAAGATAGGCTCAGCTACATGGTCTCACACAAGAATTTCCCATTTGCATAAATGAGGCACCCTGATGAAATGTAGTCTGTACCATGATGTGGTGGCATCCTTGCCTTACTACAATCAGCTAGTCTTTGGGTGGGGCTTCCCTCAGCATCTCACTCCTCAATGTGATGGGTGTCGTTTACAGTGCTCTAAAAATTAGCTACTTCATTTCACTTAGGTGTTCTCAGTTCTCTCCAAAAGAAGAAATAATAGAACTTTCATTGGTTATGCCTTAAAGAAATGTCTAATGAAATTGATTATAACTTTGTTACCTTAAGCAGTTGTTCGCGTTCAGGTATTAGATAATATTCTTCAAATAATTGATGAGTTACCACATTTGCTCATTAATGTAGCACTTCAGCCAATTTTCACCACATTTTAAAATTCTGAAAGAGTAAAATATACAAATGCTCTGGCACATAACTAGACAACACATAAATTAATGGAAATTATATACTACATAGAAGCATTCTCTCCCACTCAAGTGTAAACTCCATCACTGTTTTAGTGGGTAGCTAGACAGACAAGAACAGGGCAAGAGAGGACCCCTACGCTCCACCAGGAAACTCAGGGGACCATTGCCTGATGATAAGGCAGTCATCACTCTTACTTTCTAAAATAATAATTGGTTTCAGCCAGTGCTAGGGAAAGGCAGTTTCCCAACAGGTAAAAAAAAACCTGACACTGGTGATCAATTGCTTCCTGATAAGATCTCAGGAGTTGCGCAAATGAGCTCAAGCATATGCATTGATAGTCAAAATGGTGGAGTTTAACTGGTACATGACCTTTCTGGGGCATTCTAGTGGAAAAGGAAGAATGCCACAGGTGAGCATGTATACAACTCCAGTAAACACAGTATGCATGATTACCTCCCAAGTGCTAGCAGGACACCATGAATGTAGACAGCCCAGCCCAAGGGAAGAATCACGGAAGAAGAGACATGAGACCCTGGAAGTATGGCAACATATAAAACCCCAAGCCAAAAGTTCAGTCCCACACTTGTCCTTCAAATCGCCTGCTTGGGTCTCCTCCAATTGTACTTGCCTTACTTTCTTTCCTGCTTTAAAACTTTCTAATAAACTTTCACTCCTGCTCTAAAACTTGCCTCTGTCTCTTCTGCCTTTTGTACCACAGCTGAAGTCTTTCTTCTGAGGAGATAAGAATTGAGGTTGCTGCAGACCTGTAAGGATTCATCACTGGTAGCATCACCACAAAACATTACCTCCATTGTTACAGTAGATTAAAAAATTCCTACTTTATCTGTCAATATGTTCATGTCCTAATCTCTGGAGCATGTAAATCGAAAAATTTATTAAAATAATATTTAAATTCACAATATTTAAAAATATTCTTTTGTATATGAAACCTACTCTTTGGCTTTTTTCAGATGATGCTGTGTTCATATGGTCAAAACCCAATCCTGTTTAAATCTGACTATCTACTAATCCCCTTTCCATAGATATGCAACTAATCTCACTGTACACTCATATTTATCTACCTCAGAAAGGTGCTTACCATTGCACAGTAAGAATACAATTGTTCCTTAATACATTCACTCTTCAAATTTCTTAAGCATCTATTTCCTGAGATTTTTATTCTCCTCAATAACAAATCCCTCATCTTCACTCTTATCTAGAAACTATCCTTCTTATTTCAATAACAAAATTAAAACAACTAGAAAATAACTTCTACCTACTTACATCTGTGACTATATACTTACATAATTGCTGTCCTAATCTAATGGATGAAAAACTAGCTAAAGCCAAACTATCAATTTGTATACTAGAGCACGTCGTCTCTCAAAAATACCACACCAGCAATTCTGTTTCTCTTTCCTCTGTATCATTGATTTTTGTTTCAGCTGAGTATATATATAAACTGTCAGAGCCAAGGGAAAGCTTTACCTTTGCCCCTGAAGTTTCACTGAAAAAAAAATCCACTCACAAAAGGCAGATTAATTTGGGGAAAAGGCATACAAATTTATTAATATCAAACCAGGAAGAACCACAAATTACCTCTCCCATGGGGTACAGAAGCTTTGGTACCATCTCGGGGCTACAGAAAAAATGGGGAGTCACAGCATAGTGAAAATCAGGTTATGGTGGCAAATCAGGTTACAGTCACAAGACAGGCTATGGGAGATAAAAAAGAGGAGGCCTGGCTAGCAAAGATGGTCTTGTTACATAAATAAAACTTTACAGGTATCAGCCCTCAAAAAGCATAGATGATAAATGTTTCTTTCAGACCTTTAAAGGTGTTTGACTCTTAGTTAATCCTTCCTAGATCAGGAAAAGGAAAAACCTGGCTGCATCAAGGCAGATTCTCCGTAGGCATAAACCTCGCCAACAAAAGACAACATTGCTGGGTTACTTCTGTTTTCCACCTTTCTGAAGAGCCATCTCAAAATATGTCAAAGAAATAGATTTTTATGGTACACCATTTTGATTTACACATACACACATACACATACACACTTAAATACCTAATATCATCTTATATTTAATAATCCCCAACTCAGTTCTTGATATTTGCCCTGAATCATTTCTTCCCATTTCATTACCCATGAAATGGTTATATCATTCTTGAAGATGAACAGGTGCCAAACCCTAAGGTCAGTCTTTGTCTCTTTTTTTCTTGCCACCAAGCTGATCAATCAAAAATTTTATTTTGCTTTGATTTCCAACAATATACTGGCTTTGACCACCTTAATTCAAATCACCATCATCCATTGCCTTGATTCTTGTCTTAGCTTCCTGTGGACAAAAAGGGTCAAACTCTGTAAAATGTTTGAAGAGATTTACTCTGAGCCAAATATAAGGACTATGACCCTGACACAGTTCCAGGAGAGCAAGAACATGTGCCCAGGTTGGTTGGGCTACAGTTTAGTTTCATACATTTCAGGGAAACATAAGACATCGATCAATACATGTAAGATGTATATTGGTTCAGTCTGGAAAGGTGCAACATCTTGAAGGAGGTGACAGCTGGTTGAAAGAGTAGTTATCAAAAGACCTGGAATCAATAGAGAGGAATGTCTTTTGGTAGATAATTAATTTAATTAGACCTTTATTTAAGATAATTATTCCAGCAGTTGTTTGAATAATTGAGTTGAAATTGGGGTGAAGGTCAGATGACAAGCTTACAATTTGTTGCAACAATCAAGAGAGAAGAAAATTAGATTCTGAACTAGTCAGCTGGAGAAAAACCAGTTAGGTGAATCAAGCAGACTATGACCTGTGAAATCTCCACTCTCAAACTATCTGTTGACACAGGTGTAGAGCCTGAACAGAGAATCCATCTCTTCATGTCAAGATGTTAAGTCGACAAGAAAGTGTCATTTCACATAAAGTAGCAGGATTGCGTCATGTTGTATTTCACATTACGTTAAACATGTTACATTTTCAAAGTAGTGTGGATTTAAATGGTCATAAGTATGTTTAGTCTAGTCAGACAAGCCATAGGAGTAGTTTATCATGTTCACAGTTAAACTTTATTCATGTCCTAACTGCTTCTTATAGCAAAACTATACGGCTTAAATTATTTTAAGCCTACTAAAACCATTTTCCCTTTTTCCTCTCTAGAGAATTTCAGCACTTTGTCTTTAATACTTGGAGACATTTATTTTGAGCCAAATACATATGAACAGTGGTCCTTGACACAGCCCCAGGAGATCCTGAGAACATGTGCCCAAGTTGGTCAGGTTATAACTTGGTTTATATGTTGTAGAGAGATATAAGACATGCACAGTGCATATTGGCTCAGATGGGAAGTGTGGTACAATTTGAAGTGGAGGCTTCCATGTCACAGGTGAACTTAAAGATTGTGTGACTGGCAATTTATTGAAAGAGTTATTATTTTAAGACCTGAAATCAGTAGAAAGGAGTATCTGGGTTAAGATAAGAGGTTGTGGAAACCAAGTTTTTATTATACAGATGAAGCCTCCAGGTTGCAGGCTTCAGAGCTCTTATCAGATGTAAAATGGTGCCAGACTCTTAGTTAATTCTCTCGAGTCAGGGAAAAACCTGAAAAGGGAAGAGGATTCTCTACAAAATTGAGATTTTGTAACCGTTCAATGGGTTCTCATTGCCTGCTGCCTAGGAACAGCTGAAGCTAGTTGTATGGGAGACTGAAGTTTTATTATTACTCAAATCAGTCTCCCCAAAACTTGGAAAGCAGAGTTTTTAAGGACAATTTGGTGAGCAGGGGATTGGAAAGTAGGGAGTACTCATTGGTCAGGACGGAGATGAAATCACAGGGAGTTGAGGCTGTCCGCTTGAGCTGAGTCAGTTATTGGGTGGAAGCCATAGCACCAGGTGAGTCCATTTTTGATCTTGGTGGTGCTGGATGACCCATCACATACAGGGTTTGTAAAATATCTCAAGCACTTATCTTAGGTTTTACAATAGTGACATTATCCTCAGGAGCAATTTGAGGAGGTTCAGAAACCTGCAGCCTGCCTGCATGTCTCCTAAACCATTTCTAATCATGTGGCTAATTTGTTAGTCCTGCAAAGGTCACTTAGTCCCCAGGTAGGAAGGAGATTTGTTTTGGGAAAGGATTGTTATCTTTGTTGTAAAGTTAAACTGTAAACTAAGTTCCTCCTAAAGTTAGTTTGGACTATTTCCAGGAGTAAACAAGGACAGCTTGGAGGTTAGAAGCAAGATGGATTCAGTTACCTCAGGTCTGTTACACTGTAATGATTTTCTCAGTTATAATTTTTGCAAAGATATTTCCATTTTCCCTATAAGATAGCCTTCTAGGGTCATTTCAAAATTTGTCAAAGAAATATATTTTGAGGAAAAATACTTCAATGTCTTTCGGGACCTGCAATCTATACTAGAGTCAGGCTGGAATTTGGTGTCTTATTGCTACACAAGAGTCTGTTTTGTCTGCCTTAAGATCACTGTTTTAATGTTAATGCCAGTCAGTTTTGCCTGAATTTCAGCGAGAGGAAAGTATATAGTGAGGCGTGTCCGGCTCCCTACTTCCCATCGTGGCCTGACCTAGATTTTCAGATTGATTTTGAAATGCTCATATGGAGACAGGGATCCATCCATTGGTTGAGGGACGTAGACATTTAATTTTGGTTTACATTCTCAATCAACTTTCTGTTTCTTCTTTTGCTCTTTAATTGTCTTGCTTTTATACATAACATCACAAGATTATGCTATAAAGTCAAAATTTTACACTGTTTTCCAATTTTACCCAGAAAAAGAAAAAACCAAGGCCTAACCATATCAACCTCCTCCTCCTCATTTGTTAACTTTCTAACTTCATCTCTTATTTTTCTCTCCCTCACATTTCTTCTTTCTGTTTCTGTTTACTTTGCTATTCCTTAAAAACAACTGGCACACTCTTACTTCTGGGTCTTTGTGATTAGAGTGTTCCTGGCCCACTCTTCACTTTTTGTAGTTCTCAGATGTCACCTTGATGAGTGAAACTTTTTCTGGTCATCTTTTATATAATTGAAACCCACCCACACCATATCTTGTTCTTTTTCCTCCTTTATTTATTTATTTTGTTCTCCTTAGCAAGTATCTCTACCTAACTTAATAGCTATTTTATTTATGTTTGTCATCTGGTCCCCCTCCCTACACTCCAAATTATAGTGAAAGAAAGAATTGTTAACAAAAGATCATGACATCTGTGGGGGAAAAAAAACAGGAGAGTTTTCTTCCTATAAAAAACAATCTGCAGATTGGGGACACAAAGCCTCTGGTGTAAAATGAAAGCATGCTTTGAAGGGGTTGGAGGGTAGAGAGTTGGAGATTATAAAAGCAAGAACTTCAGGGCAGGGCAGGATAGGTAGCGGGTAAGGAACAGGGTCTTGACTGGATAGCCTTTAAGCCCCAAACCACTAGTCTCTCTTAATTGGTCGGTTCCACATGGTTGGTCAGTTAGCACCAAGTGCTCCGTTGGTGATCATTGGGGAATATTCAGATGCAGTATATCCTGTTCTGCACCAGCCACAGAACTGGTTTGCCTTGATTGTAGAAAGGTAGGTCCTGTGATACTTTTGCAAAATCTTTCTAAGAACACAGAGTTCCTGGCTGCTCCTTCACCCAGGCATGGCCACCTCATTTTGTTTTAACTTTGAGATCTCAGCCATAAAGAGGCTGTTTTTGTTCTTTTGTTAGTGGCGGGCTTTAACAGGATGAATAAAAACTATATAGTAAAATGGCATGTAAACATTTTCAAACATTTCTCATCCTTAGTTGACAAAACGTGCTGAAACACAGAATATGGTTTACATTCTTTTATTATATCAAAGATATAACTAGATATAATACTTGAATGAGGAAGGTGAACTTGTCTTAGTTTTAGTTTCTTCATATGTAAGATAGGGAAAATAATACTGTTCTAATATTGCTCTTATTTGAATATAATATATAGAAACATTTTATTACTAGAAAGCCTGTAAAAGTAAAAGTGCTACTTATTTAATCTTATGGACAACATCATTAGTTCTTTAGGTGGAGTTTTTAATTTGAAGCAAAACAAATAATTCAAGACATGGAAAATAGTATTATCAATACCACATAAAGAATAATTACATGGAAAACAATGCAAAAGTCTCTTTACATGTAACTTAAGGAATATGTACATTTCCATTACTAAGTAGTGACAGAATGAGGCTACAACCCCGGTATTTTCAGTGGGAACTGCCAGATTACCATTTTACTTAGCCTGGTCCCACCAAAGACAGAGGGAAGCTCCTAGACAAAGATAAGATACTATCTTTACTGTTAATCTCTGGAGAGTCTTTCTGGCCCCACTATTCTTGAGCAAATTCCTCTCTATCCATATGCTGTGCCCAGAGACAGTCTGTCAAGGGCCACTTCTCAAAATGACTGAAGTTTCAAAGTCAAGTCTTTGTCCTGCTTGCTCAAACAAAGTTGGCAAAGTGGGCCCCAGAACGACATTTTACATGGTATATGCTCATTATTCAATTTCCCATCATACCTATTTCTATATTGATTTCCTTCATAAATCTGAAAGGAATGTTGGAACAGGGGCTGTGTCTTATTCATTTTAATTTTTTGGTGTTTAGAAAATTGCCTAGAACATAGTAGGCATTGATTCATGTTCACTGAATGGGTGAATATATGTTCTCTCCATCTGAGCAGTATTTATCACAATTTCAAGGGGCCAACTAAGCTGAATCCTCATATACTACATTCTGTAAATTTTATGTATTTTCCTAATATCTATAATATTTCAATGTTACCATCTTTCTAAAAGCTGAACTAACTTCTGTAGTTAAAGCAAAAATTCTGGACATTTTCTTTTACCAATGTGAACATCTTAATGTTCTCTGCAAATAAACTATAATTATAATGCATTATACTTAGTAAAAATATTACATTTGAACCAGACAGGACTAAATTTAAATTTAGTGTAAATTTAAATACTATTTTTGGAATATGGCTACAAATTCCATACCCAGATAATTGTTAATAGTAATATAGATTCTAAACAATTGGACTTTTTGATAAGATAAATGGTTAGTTCCTTATGGAAAAAAATGGTATTTTTGAGCAAAAATGATAATTAAGAAAGCATTTGAGTATCTTTAATGCATATTGAGAGTTTTGGGTCTGATATACTCCTTGTTTACCAAATAGTACATTAACATTTTTGAGTCTATCTTAAATGAGAAACTCGCTTGTAATTCTTGTAAAAACCCAAAGAGATATGCACTAAAATTATCTCCACAAGGAAACAGACTAAAAAAATGATTTTTTCTTCCTAAGACTGTATTGTACTCCAATGCAATGAAAACAAGATTCAAACTGCAGACTGCCAAACTCCAACCAAACACTAAACCATTATGGCATGCTTCCTGCTCAAAACTTAGTGGATGCTGATCACTGAGCAATCAGTCCCAATATCTGTATCTCTGTCTTTGTCCCTGTCTCTTTCCCTATTTCTGCCTCTATCTTTCTCTGACATGCACGCGCACGCACACACACACACACACACACACATGTGTAATTACATAATGAAACAGAGAATTAACTAGAATAAATGTTTGGCATCATTTAATTATGAAGAGGAAAGGGGATTATAGTTCCAGTTTGTCTTATTTATAATCCTGTGTGTTTAATCACAATATATGGAAATAGAATATCATTAGCTCTCATTTTTAAAATTTTCAAAAATAAAATGCTTCCGATTGTATTTTGTGGCTCTGAGAATTCTGAGATCATTGTTTAATTTTTAATCCAGTTGAAAGTTAAAGTATTTAAGTGTTTAATTTTAAGTTTTTTAAAAAATCAAATGATAAGTTGTTATTTGAGTAATGCAATTTCATCACTGTTAATTGTGGGAGAAAAAAATAGATTTCTATATATTTAATATGTAGAGAGACCTTAGTTCTCATGACAATGCAGGTTATCACATTAACGGTTGAATAATCAGAGTAGATTAAAGGCAGTTTATAATATTAGAATGTATGCTATTGTGTTAATAAATTTTAGAATAACAATTAGCAATGCATTAGTAAAGATAATTCTAAAAAAACTTACATACTCAGATTAAAGTTTCAGCTCTGTCATTTACTAAGTTTTTAAATTTGGGGATGGTGATTTTCTTTTTCTGATTATCTAGATTTTGTTTCCTTGTTTTTGTTTATTCATTTTTCATCTGTAAAATGAGTCCTGGGCCAGCGACCACTAAGTTCTTTTTTGCCCACAGTCCCTAACATCACAATGTTGTATTGAAAACATCCTACTAGGTCAATATTAGTAAAGCAGAATGAATATAAATGTTCTGCTCATTCTCCATGCATACTTTGGAAATCATGAGTAATGAATACTAAACTCACATTTCTTATTTATGTATTTCTTGATCTCATTTTGTGGATATTCCCTTTGCAGTGGCCTCTGGGCACATTTACAGGATTTAATAAGAAGAGGGACGATATCTGCAATCTTAATTGTATAGCAGAATGATAAACTCACAGACGGAAAGCTTGTCTTGTAAATTTAATTTCCTCTAAGCTTGTTAGGAAGAATGTACCAGAGAATATAACAGCTCTCATCTCAAGTCATTGTATTACATGAAATTTTCAATTTTCATGTCAACTAGTATTAATATATTTAAAGGCACATGGCCTATTTTAGATGATATATGATATATATTTTTCTTTGATTCCAGATATTTCTATGTGGTTTATATCCACCATAGACCTATTTGAATTATCATCATTAAATGTTTTTTAATAAGTTAGGCTTAGAAAATGTCTGATTGCCATTAATATTTGCATTCCAGAGGCCATATTAGATAATTCAGTTTCCCATTACTTAAAAGAATTACCTTGTTCCATAACTAGATTTACTCCAGCAGACAAAAATATAAAGCACCATAACTGCTTTTCAATCTCAGGATAGAGAATTTTATTTTATTTAAAACTTATTTGGGCCATATATGTCAAAGGAGATTTTCTTATTTCAATAGTCTCTGGACAAATGTCTACTTACAATCTAAGACTATATCATCACAAGAATAGAAACAGAAAACATTTTTCATTAATAATATAAATGTTTTATATAATTGAAGACATTCAGAAAAGGCAAATAAAATAATCAAGTTAAGATAATGACTGCATAGGATAGAGTGAAGACAACGGGAAGAAAACAAGATATGATGAGCATTTTCTCTGGGAAAGGTGCTACGCTGTTATGATTTAACTCTTGCCAAAGTTCAATTTCATGGGTAAATTATATTATTTTATGGATTAAGGACCTACAATCTGGTCCCTCAATGTCAAAAGCTAGCTGTTGAAGACATGAACTAACGGTTCTGACACAGATATTTAAAGATGCCACAAATTCTTTTATATGTCTCTTATTGGGAGGTTAAGTCCATTTCCTTTCATGAATCTGGTTTCCCTGACTTTTTTTAGCCAGTGAAAGTGATGCTTTGCCAGTGTTTAGGCCCTGATTACAAGAGCTACTATTATTCCGTGCTCTTGAAACACTTGCTCTTGGAAAGCTGAGCATTTTACTTAACCAGTTTTCCTGCTGGAGAGAACATTTAGAGAGGCCCTGAAACCTAAAAGAAGAGGCACCTAGCTGATACCAGCTTTCCTACTCTGTCTTCAAGTTACCAGGCATGTTTGTGGAGCTGCCTTAGCACGTACAGAGTAGCCTAGTCTTTAGCTACATGACACAATCCACACCATATGCAACAGAAGAATCACCCAGCTGAATTCTGCCTGAATTCCTGGCTCCCCAAATTATGAGCTACAAAACATAGCTGTTTTAAATCACTAAGTTTTAAGAAGTTTGTTAAGCAAGAATAGTTAAGTAGAACAGTGACAAACAACAACATCCATATTCATTCCAAGATGTAATTCTCTACCTGTGGAAGAATAGAAGTATTATCATTTTTCCGGTAATAATAATTCAAAAATTGAAAGAAATTATTGCCATTTATAAAATAAGAACAATAAGGAAAGAATGAGTTATGAATTCCACAAAATGCAAAAATATAAATTAGAGGGGGCTATTTCAGCCTAAGTTCACACTGCTTGGGTGATGGGTGCATTAAAATGTCAGAAACCAACGCTAAAAAACCTATCCTTGTAACCAAAAACCACCTGTTCCCCAAGAATCTATTGAAATAAAAAATATATAAAATAATAATTTAAAAGGAAATATATTTTTTCTTTAAAAAGTACTATTAAACATAGAGCCAGAAAATGAAAATGCATGTATACTATGTACTTTGTGGGTGATGAGATAAAGCTATAGACATTCAAGTACAAGTTAAATAATTTGAAAATGACATAAAGGGAAACAACTGTACAATGCTAAGAGAACACAAACACTAGACACATATTACTCTAGATTTCTCTCAGAATACACAGTATTCGGTCATCTTTAACTCTTTATTGGGAAGGACTAGAAATTAGGATACATAACTCACACTTTGCCTTAAAGGTCAGCTAGCTCACAGTCAGTCTCCAGGCTTATCCCACTCATATCTAGTGCACACAGCTTCTAAATAAATCTTCTCCTCAAAGGTCAGATCTGATCATATCATAGTCCTGCAAAATCTATGATTCTTCATCATCCATAGAATAAGAACAAGACGTATTGTTGCCCTATGGTAATTTTGTATATATAATTTTCCTCCTTTGTTCTAAAACAAATTTATCTATACTCTAAATGAAATTCTTTCTTTCTTTTGCCCTTATATACTGACATATAAACACACACACACATGTGCAATATGCAATGTTAGAATAGGGACATGATATCCACAACACTCCCATTCAAAATGTTTTTAATTAAAATGGGAAACACTCAGCAGTCCCTGGTTTTTAGGAATAATTGAACCCTGCTTAGATAGTTATTGTGACGACCTACTGCCTTGGCAAAGGAGGGAATTTCTTTACTAGAGCCTAGATCTACCTGACAGAAGAAACCAGCTTGTCCATGAATTTCATGGCCCCAGTTTTGGGAGATTCTCCCTTGGCTATGATGTTCCATGGCTAAATATGAAGCAATATGTGGGAAATACTGCACAGCTCTTCTGGGATTTGCAGAACTTTTACAGTCCACTACTTGAGTACAAGTTTGGTTGTCTGATAATTTTTCTGGAAGTTAGTTACAATAAAAAACTTTTTAAGCTCAGATTCATGGTTTCCTTGGCAATGCTGTTTCCAATAAATATCAGAAATATATTAAACTGTTTTCTTTCTGTCTGTTCCATGTGTCTTGATATTGTTTTTAACTCTGCTTTATTTCTTCACTGTCTTGGCTTCCTGGTTCACATTCTCAATTTAATACTGTCTTCCTTGAATGCATCTGAAACAACAGACTCAGCTAAGAAGACAATATCCTTATGCGAATTTTTGAGGCAAAATATAGATGCTTAGGAAGAGGAACAGAATAACAGAGAAGAGGCATTAATTAAATAAATAATTAAACATTTATTTTGAAATTATAAGGTCAATAAATATTTGTTAAATGACAGGTTGATCAAATGCTCCTGAAAAATGGAAAAGCATTAGATAAGTACAGTCAGACTTCTTAAATGAATGAACTTCAACTCAAGAATCCATTATATAGTCTAGAAATCTTCACCTATGGAGATGAAAGATATTTAAGAATATGCAAGAAATCCAAAATGTGTATCTTCAATTCAAATTCAGGAAAACATTTTAAAAAATGCATTTAACAAATATATAATAAAACTAAACTCAGAAAAAGATAACTCAGGTTAAAAAAAGATAAAGAAAGCAACTACCAACAATAAATATTTACTATTTGCTATGGACTGAATGTTTATATTTTTCCAAAATTCGTATGCTGAAAGCCAATCCGTAGTGTAATATTATTAAAAGGTGGGATCTTTGGAAGGTGATAAGATCATGAGGGAGGAGCCCTCAATAATGGAATTAATGCCCTTGTAAAACAGTCTTGAAGCAGTCTGTCTCCTCCACTCTGTGAGAACAAAGTGAGAAGGTGCCATCTGTGGCCCAGGAAACAAGTGCTCACCAAACACTCAATCTGCCTGTGCCTTGGTCTTTAATGTCCCACCTTTCAGAACTGTAAGAAATGCATTTCTTTTGTTTATCAGCCACACAGTTTGTGGTATTTTACTACAACTGCCCAAATAAACTAAGACACTATTGTATTACTTTTATGTTACCGCATTACAATTTATCACAAATTTAACACCTTTAAACAACATAAATTTACTCTCTCACAGGTTCAGAGAGTCAGGATTCTGGGCACACCTTGGCTGGGTCCTCTGATCCAGGTATCATAAGGCTGAATCTCATCTATAGTCTCATCTGAGACTTAGGTCTCCTTTCAAGCTCACAAAGGTGTTGGCAGAATTTATTTTGTCGCAGCCGTGAAATTAACCAGCATCTGCTCTTTTTTGTTCAATTTAAATTCAACTGATTAGGGGTCTTAATTGCATATAGAAAGTTTATTCTCTTCTGCTAGTTAATAGGACATCATTAAGAGAGTAGCATTCCATCATTCACAGAGTATTGTATTAGTTACAAACAAGCAACAGATCTCATTCTCACTTGAGGGAAGAGACTCACATAAATATAATACTGGGGATTAGATATTGAGAGGGATACCTTGCTTCATCTGTCTTTTAAAAAACAGAAATGAATAAAGATCTCCTTTATTCATCTGTTCTCTATGTAAACAATTTGGTCATTTCAAGCGTTTTATAATTGCAATCACTTGGCTTTTTTCATTTAATGTCATTTTCTGGAGATCACTTCAGTTTCTTGTGTGTCTCAATTGTACATTCCTTTTTATTGCTCTGTACTATTCCATGGTATGGATGTACCACAATTTGCTTAAACACTCGCCCTTTGAATGACAACAAAGTTGTTTCCAATTTGAGCCTGTCACAAATAAAGCAACTATGAATTTTCATGTACAGGATTTTATGTGAGCATATATTTTCATTTATCTGGGTTAAATGATTAAGAGTGAAATTTCTGAGTTGTATTGTAGTTACATGTTTTTGTGTGAGCATTGTTATTTAAGCAACAACAACAAAACTGCCCAGCAATTTTCAAGACTATCTTTACTATTTTACATTCTCCCAGCAAACACTCCCAGTGTTCCAGTTTCTCCCCACTCTTTTCTAGAGTTTGATATTTTCACTATTTTTCTTTTTATTTTAGTCATTCTGATAAATGTGTAGTGACATCTTATTATGGTATTAATCTGTATTTCTATAGTCCCTTCAGTAAATTGCCTTTCCTTGCCTTTTGCTTACTTTCTAATGGATAGTTTTCCTTTATTTTTGAGCTTTTTGTGTTTGTTATATACTCTAGGTATTAACCCTGTGTCAAATAGGTGCTTTGCAAATATTCTCTCTCAGTAGGTAGCTTGTTTTCTCATCCTTTTAGCAGGATCTTTCGAACAGCAAAAGTTTCCAATTTTAATGAAGTTTAGTTTACCAAAATTTCTTTTTATGGATTGTGCTTTCAGAATCCCATCAAAGAATTCTCTAACTGGTGCTAGAATACATAAATATCCTATGGTTTTTTCTGAAAGGCTTATAGTATTTAAGTCTATGATTCATTCTGAGTCAAATTTTGGATGTGTAAAAGTGAGACTTAGGTCAAGGTACTCCACTTATTATTATTATTTTTATTTCTTCCTTCTCTTCCTCCTTCTTCTTTTTCCTTTCTTCTTACTCTTTATCTTCTTCTTCTCCTTCTCTTTCTCTTTTATCTTCTTTTCTTCTATGTTGAATTGCTCTGGTTCCATTTCTTGAAACCCATATTCTTCCTCCACTGAAGGTGAGAATGAATGTCCACGTGCCCATTTGGTCCCCAGTTTTACTAGCAGAGGAAGGCATTTAAGAGAGAAGAGAAGTTGTAGTCTAGCAGGGATGAAAGTCCTGGCTCTCTGTTTAGATTTTCCTCACACCACCATAGTTGAAGGGTGAGAGTGCTTCATTACAGTCTGTTAAAGGTGGAAATCTAGGCTCCCCACTTCATCCTTTGTATTGTCAGTATGGGTGGAGCCAGATATTTCCTTGGGCAGTTTAATTGTAGCAGAATTATTTTATAAATGTTTTCTCAGTTTCTGCCATCCCTCTGCCTATTTTTTAATTAAAGAGTGCAGATTCTTTTTCTCTTAACCCGTTGGTACAGATAAATCTAGAAAACATAAAAGTTGCATGGGACAATATATCAAAAACCAAATCAATAAATATATATCAAATAAATTGGTCACATAAATTATAGACAAAGAATACTGTCAATGTCATATGAGACTACTTACAAATTGTCAGAAAAAATAAATGGTCAAGTTGAAAAATATGCTCTAAGAACATGAATAAATATAGAGAGAATATCAAATTCAAAAGTCAAATGAATATAAAAAATTCTCAATTTTTTTATGAAATTAAAAATTAAGCTTAATATATAGTTTGAATAGCAAATCTTTAACAAATTTTTAAAAGCTATATCAAGAAATATAAAATATATGAAAGTTATATATATAAGTATAAATTTTCAAGCAACAGTCTTCCTAATTAATGTGGTTTGTGGCATCTATTTTTATAGAATAAAAAGACAATAAACTCTGTATAGAATTACACATAAAAGTCTGTGCAACAGAAAACATATGTACATATGTGATTCATATACAGTTAATCCTCACTTTCTGAGGAGTCCATATCTGCAGATTCACCTCCAAAAATTTATTTTTAATCCCAATCAATAATCAAGGCACTTTCACAATCCTTCACAGACGTGAACAGAGTGGTGAAATTTTTGACTTGTCTGATACACTTGAAGTTGAACAATTATCTGCCTTCTTGTTTTAGCTCTCATAATGTAAACACATATCATCATGGTTTATTTAGTGCGTCATGTGCTTTTTTGGTAATTTCACTGTTTAAAATGGCACCCAAATGCAGTGCTAAAGTCCCTTCAAGAATGTCAAAATGTGAGATGGTTGTGATGTGCCTTACAGAGTGTGTTAGATAAGACTATCTCAGGCATGAGGTGCGGAGCTATTTGCTGTGAGTTCATGTTAATGAAGCAATCATATATGTTAAATAAGGTGTCTTTAAACAAACACATAAAACAAGGTTATGTATTGAGTAGTTAATAAAAATGTTGTTAACAGATGCTTGGAGGAATTTAACTCTATATTTCAGCTAAAAGCAATGGTTTAGTATTCGCTATTTTAATGTTTGTGGTGTCTTTATAAAAATATAACTCTCCCATATAAAAAGAATCTATTATATATGTGTCTGGGTGGATGTGTATACAGGTATATTTATATACCTGTATACATATGTTTATAGATAAATATATATGTGTATGTGTGTATATATCTATCATGCATTCTTATTGGAATAGGATAATTTGAACACTGAAAAATATAGAATACAAAGTTGGTTATTACAATATATTCAATATTGTTAATATAGGTTAACTTAGAGTAAGGAGGAGTCAATTTTGGTATAGTAGAAATTGAATAGCTGAAAAGAGAAAATAAAAGATGATATATTTAAAGTCATAAAGTCATGCATGATATTCATAAGTTAATATACAAAAGAATTAAAACAAACTCAACTTTAAGATAAGATTTTTCAGAAGTAAAAAAGAGTTATCTCAATTCTCCTAAATAATATTTATATATTTTCTATTTTATCATCTATATTATTGCATTCCATGTCTTATTATTTGTCTAATAAGGTGGTAAAATACATTAAGTTGAGAAATAGATAATAAACAGATAGATGCAGATTGACAGACAATAATAACAATTAACTAGGAAATGATAGAAATTGACAGACATATAGAAGTTGATGTGGTTTGGCTGTGTCCCCACCCAAATCTCATCTTGAATTGTAGTTCCCATAATCTCCACATATTGTGAAAGGGAGAGGGTAAAAGGTAATTGAATCATGGGGGCAGTTACCCCATGCTGTTCTCATGATAGTGAGTGAGTTCTCATGAGACCTGATGGTTTTATAAGAGGCTTGACACTTCTCTTTCCTGCTGCCCTTTGGAGAAAATGCCTTTTTTCCCTTTCACCTTCCACCATTATTGTAAGTTTCTTAAGGCCTTCTCAGCTTTGTGAAACTGTAAGTAAAGTAAACCTCTTTCCTTCACAAATTACCCAGTCTTGGGCAGTTCTTTAGAGCAGCAAGAGATTATTGAACTTATACAGAAGTTCATGTCAAGTCGAACATTCTAGACAAAATATTATCTCCGTGTAGATGCTTATGTATATAAATATTGAAATAAAATTGATAGAGATAAAGATATGTGTGTATAATCACCTACATTATATACTTCAAGCCAAACTGATACATCTCATGTTAATGTCTCTTTTATTAAGTAGCTGGATGACTGTAGTCAAATTATTTAATTATGTTATGTTCAGTTTATTTAACTGTATAGTTAGGGAATTTAACTGGTTAACTTTTTCATAAGTTTGAAATTATAACTTTTGTATAGGATGTCATTTAAAAGATAACCAGCTAAACCAAAAGAGATTTTAACTATCGTTATGATCAAATATCCTTACTAATAAATTTTTGTTCTTATTGACATTTAACAAAGCATCTTAGTTAATCTGCCTGTGAATGCTTTTCAGTTTCATTTTCTTCAAAAGAGAAATTATTGGTTATGTCCATGTATCCATGTAGGAAAAGGTAAACTCTGGATTGTTTTCATTGTCTGTATGGCAAAACATTTAATAGACACAAGAAACAAAGCACAAACAAAACCTTGATAACACCCAGTGGAACAAAATTCCAGTAGCTGTTTTACTAAGTAACCATACTGATTGCTGGAGCTTTTTATTTGTCAGGATGTTTTTACTTAACCATACTTGACATTCTTGGAAGAGCTGGAGTTGAGTCATAGTAACAGTAACCTGGTGCTATGACTTCTTTTGTGAACTTTCCAGGCCAAACAGCTTTTCCAAGTTTCCTGAAACTGTTCTGGTGCTTTCATTAAACTTAAATCCCTTTTTAATTTTCATGAAAGCTCATTTGTACTCAAGATGGTTTTAGTACATTTTGGTGATTTGCACTAAAGTCTTATAACTAACACAAAGATTAACATACATCTTGTACTTCTCTTTTATAAATTTTATCTTTCTAGAGTCGGTAGCTATTCTATTGTAAATTTTTTACATAATATAAACTCTTTGTGTTAAAAATCTTTAATTTCTAAAAAAAAAATAATGCTTTATTCCTTGAAATCCTGTTTCAGATATATTATATGGATTAATGTAGAGGTTATATTCTTCTGTGATTAGTATTCAGTGCCAGCAAAGAGAAATACATATGTAATTCATATTGCTATAAAATTATGTATAATTTATAATACAGTATAAAATCTAATGTATCATTTATTACATAACATATATTTATTGTATAGCATATAATTCATACAAATGATACTTACATATTGCTCACTCATTTATTTTAAACTGCAGTAAAATCATAATGTCTACTACACTTAAATATTAGTAAGACATTACTCAGAATTTTCCAGGGGTGGGGCCAAGACAGCCAACTAGAAACAGCAACAGAAGCTCCCACTGAAAAACAAACATAATAAGCGTGTGAATCCTTCATTGACAGCCAAGGTATCCCGGTTTTCCCATCAAAATTGACTAGAAGGCTGGCGTGACACAGAGAGAAGAAGAGCAGTGTGGTATGGCAGTTCCCCAAAGAAACACATGGGAAAGGGGAACCCTCTCCCTTCAGCCAAGAGAGCAGTGAGTGAACCCTCTACCCAGCTCGGTAAAATGCTTTTTTCAAGGAACTGTGCAACCCAGGAACCAGATCCAAAGATCCCACCTCCAAACCCATGCCACCAAAGCCTAGCATCCCAAACCTGGAAGGCATAGATCTTATAGCATCTTAGCTGGAATCTGCTGAATACCAAACTCCAGGGGGTAGGGGCCACCTGCACTGGCTGTCTGCAGCTGCTTGCTGTCTAAGCCATTTGACCTCCTTGGGGGAGGGGCAGCAGCCATTAATGTGACTTGTAACTGCCTAACACACTATGCTCCCTCGGTGGGAGAAGGGCAGCACCCATCTCCATAGCTCCAGGCTAATTTTTTTCCCAGCTGGAGCCAGGGACGCTGGACAGCTTGGTCCCAAGACTTGTCCCCACAGCCCAACACACCAGCTGTGGCAGTCTGTGGCCAGAGTGCCTCTTCAGGCCCAACCCTGACTCACCCATCCTTAGTGGGCAGGGCTTCTCTGCAGGATCTCCAAAAACTCCAGCCAGAGGCTCAGGGACAGAATTCAGATCTCCCTGGGCCTGAGCCCCTAGAAAGAGGAGTGGCCACAGTCACTACAGACCAGCAGACTTAGCCTCTCCTGGTGGTTCTGAGGAATCCAGGCAGCCCAGATGAGTGGGTTTCCCTCAGCAAAACACATCCTCTCCACCAAGGGACAAAGTTCTTCATTAAACAGGTCCTGATCCCCATGTTACCCAAATGATTGAGACCCTCCAACAGGGATTGTCAGACACCCTATACAGGAGCAATCCTACTAGCATCAGTTTGGTGTCCCTCAAAATCAAAGGTTCCAGAAGGAGGAGACACCCATCTTTGCTGCTCTCCAGTTTCCTTGAATGGCATCTACAGGCACAATAGCGAATCAGATGAATGTGGCCTGAAGCAAACCTCCAGCAAATTGTAGCAGCCCTGCAGAATCGAGACTTGACTATTAATGGAAAAGCAAACAAGCAGAAAGTGAGAACTACAGCATCAACGACAATGAAAAAAGGCCCCCACAAAAACCTCATCCAAGAATTAGCAGCCTCAAAGATTGAAACTAGACAAACTCACGGAGATGAGGAAGAATCAATGAAAAAATGCTGAAAATCCAAAAGGCCAGAATGTCTCTTCTCCAAATGGTCACAACATCTCTCCAACAAGTGCACAACATCTCTCCATCCTCCAAATTGAGGGACAGAATTGGACAGAGGATGAGATGGATGAATTGACACAAGTAGGCTTCAGAAAATGGGTAATAAAAAACTGTGATGAGCTAAAGGAGCATGTTCTAACCCAATGCAAAGACACTACGAACATTGATAAAAGGTTAGAAGAATTACTAACTAGAATAACCTGTTTAGAGAAGAACATAAACAACCTGATGGAGCTGAAAAACATAGCATGAGAACTTATTGAAGTATACACAAGTATCAACAGCTGAGCTGACCAAGCAGAAGAAAGGATATCAGAGTTTCAAGACCATCTTGCTGCAGCAAGACATGCAGACAAGAACAGAGGAAAAAGAATGAAAAAGAATGAACAAAACCTCTAAGAAATATGGGACTTCATAAAAAGACTGAACCTATGATTGACTGGAGTACCTAAAGGAGATACAGAGAATGGAAACAAACTGGAAAACATGCTTCAGGATATTATCCAGAAGAATATCTCCAATCTGGCAAGACAGGCCAACATGCAAATTCAGGAAATACAGAGAATACCATTAAGATACTCCATGAGAAGATCAACCCCAAGGCACATAATTATCAGATTCTCCAAGGCTAAAATGAAGGAAAAACTGTTAAGGGCAGTCAGAGAGAAAGACTAAGTTACCTACAAAGGGAAGCCCACCAGACTAACAGTAGACCTCTCTCAGAAGAAACTCTGCAAGTCAGAAGAGATTGGGGGTCAATATTCAACATTCTTAAAGAAAATAATTTCCAAGCCAGAATTTCATATCCAGCCAAACTATGTTTCATCAGCAAAGGAGAAATAAAACAAGCAAGTGCTGAGGGATTTTGTTACTACCTGGCCTGCCCTGAAAGAGCTCCTGAAAGATGCACTAAATGTGGAAAGGTAAAACCAGTACCAGCCACTGCAAAAACACACCAACTATAAAGATCAATGACTCTACGAAGAAACTTCATCAATAGTGTGCAAAATAATCAAATAGCAGCATGATGACAGGATCAAATTCACACAACAATAGTAACCTTAAATGTAAATGGGCTAAATACCCCAGTTAAAAGACACAGACTGGCAAATTGGATAAGGAGTCAAGACCCATCAGTGTGCTTTATTCAGGAGACCTATCTTACATGCAAAGACACACACAGGCTCAAAATAAAGGGATGGAGGAAAATTTACCAAGCAAAGCAGGGGTTACAATACTAGTCTCTGACAAAACAGACTTTTAATCAATAAAGATCAAAAAAGACAAAGAAGGGTATTACATAATGGTAAAGGGAACAATTCACCAAAAAGAGCTAACTATTCTAATATATACGCACCCAATACAGGAATACCTAGATTCATAAAAGTAGTTCTTAGAGATCTGCAAAGAGACTTAGACTCCTACACACTAATAGTGGGAGATTTTAACACTCCACTCTCAATATTAGACAGATCAATGAGACAGAAAATTAACAAGGATATTCAGGACTTGAGCTCAGCTCTGTATCAAGTGGACATAGTTGAGGTCTACTGAACTCTCCACCCCCAAATCAATAGAATATATCTTCTGAGTGCCACATGGCACTTATTCTAAAATAGACCAAATAATTGGAGGCAAAACACTCATCAGTAAATGCAAAAAAAAACAGAAATCACTCAAAACCACACAATTTCATAAAAATTGAACTTGCTTTTGAGTGACTCCTGGGTAAAAATGAAATTAAGGCAGCAATCAGTAAGTTCTCTGAAACCAGTAAGAACAAGGAGATAACATATCAGAATCTCTGGGACAAAGTTAAAGCAGCATTAACAGGGAAATGTATAGCACTAAATGATCACTTCATAAAGCTAGAAAGATCTCAAATCAGCACACTAACATCACAATTAAAGAGCTAGGGACACAAAAGCAAACTAATCCAAAAGCTAGCAGAAGACAAGAAATAACTAAGATCAGAGCAAAATTGAAGGAGATAGAGACATGAAAAACCCTCCAAACAATCAAGGAATCCAGGAACTGTATTTTTGAAAAAATTAGCGAAATAGATAGACAAATAGCTAGATGAATAAAGACAAAGAGGGAGAAGAATCAAAGAGACACAATAAATAATTATAAAGGGGATATCATGACTGACCCCCAGAAATACAAACTACCATCAGAGAATATGATAAAAAAAACTCTATGCAAATATACTAGAAAATCTGGAAGTAATAGCTAAGTTCCTGGACACATAATCCCTACCGAGACAAAACCAGGAAGAATTTGGGTCCCTGATTAGACCAACATACAAGCGGTGAAATTGAGGCAGTAATTAATAGCCTACCAAACAAAAAAGGCCCAGAACCAGACAGATTTATAGCTGAAGTCTATCAGAAACACAAAGAGGAGCTGGTAACATTTCTTCTGAAACTATTCTAAACAATTGAACATAGGGGAATCATCCCTAATTCCTTTTATGAAACGAGCATCATCCTGATGGCAAAACATGGAAGAGACACAAGAAAAAAGAAAAATTCAGGCCAATATTGCTGATGAACATCTATGCAAAAATCCTCAATAAAATACTGGCAAACTAAATCCAGCAGCACATCCAAAAACTTATCCACCACTATCAAGATGGCTTCATCGAGTTGAGTTCATCCTTGGATTACAAGGCAGTTTCAAACATCTGCAAATCAATAAGCTTAATGCATCTCATAAACAGAACCAAAGACAAAGACCACAAGATTATCTCAATAGATGCAGAAAATGCCTTTAGTTACATTTAACATCCTTTTATATTAAAAACTCTCAACCAATTAGGTATTGATAGAACATATCTCAAAATAATAAGAGCCATTTAGGATAAACTCACAGCCAATATCATACTGAATGGTCAAAAGCTGGAAGCACTCCCTTTGAAAACTGGAACAACACAAAGATGCCCTCTCTCACCATTCCTTTTCAACATAATATTGGAAGTTCTGGCCAGGGAAATCAGGCAAGATAAAAAGAAGAGGTGGGGGGTTATTCAAAAAGGAAGAGAGTAAGTCAAGTTGTCTTACTTTGTCGGGAACATGATTTTATATTTAGAAAACCCTAACATCTTAGCCTCAAAAGTGTTTGAACCGATAAGCAATTTCAGAAATATCAGAATACAAATCAATGTGTAAAAATCACAAGCATTCCTTTACATCAACAATAGACAATCAGAAGCCAAATCACGAATTAACTCCTTTTCACAATTCCTACAAATATAATAAAATACCTAGGAATACAGCCAATGCAGGAGGTGAAGGACCTCTTCAAGGAAACTACAAACCACTCACTGCTCAAAGAAAGAAGAAAGGATGCAAATAAAATAGGAAAACATTCTATCTTCATGAATTGGAAGAATCAATATTGTGAAAATGGCCATACTGCCCAAAGTAATTTGTAAATTCAATGCTATTTACATCAAACTACCATTGACATTCATCACAGAATTAGAAAAAAAAATTATTTTGAGTTTTATATGGAATCAAAGAAGACCCCCATGAGGCCAAGACAATCCCAAGCAAAAACAACAAACCTGGAGGCATCGACGCTACCTGACTTCAAACTATACTACAAGTCTACAGTAATCAAAACAGCATAGTACTGGTACCAAAACAGACATATAGACCAATGGAGCAGAAAAGAGACCTCAGAAATAACACCACCCATCTACAACCATTTGATCTTTGACAAAACTGACAAAACAAAGCAATGGGGAAAGGATCCCCTGTTCTGTAAATGATGCCAGGAAAATTGGCTAGCCACATGCAGAAAACTGAAACTGGACCCCACACCTTATATACAACTTAACTCAAGATGGATTAGAGCCTTAAATGTGAAAAACAAAACCATAAAAACCCTAGAAGAAAACCATTCAGGACACAGGCATGGTCAAAGACTTCATGAGCAAAACTCCAAAAGCCAAAATTGACAAAGGGGTTTAATTAAACTAAAGAGCTTCTGCACAGCAAAAGAAACTATTATCAGAGTGAACAGGCAACCTACAAAATGGTAGGAAATTTTTGCAATTTATCCATCTGACAAAGGTCTAATATCCAAAATTTACAAGGAACTAAAACATATTTACAGGAAAAAGCAAATAACCCAACCAAAAAGTGGGAAAGAATATGAACAGACACTTCTCAAAAGAAGACATCTATGCAGTCAACAAGCATATGAAAAAAGCTCAACATCACTGATTATCAGAGAAATGCAAATCAAAACCACAATGAGATACCATCTTACACCAGTCAGAATGGCAACTATTAAAAGTCAGGAAACAATAGATGCTGTTGAGGCTATAGAGAAATAGGAATGCTTTTACACTGTTCATGGGAATGTAAATTATTCCAACCATTATGGAAGACAGTATGGCCGTTCCTCAAGGATCTAGAACCAAAAATACTATTTTACCCAACAATAATCCCATTACTGGGTATATACCCAAAGGATTATAAATCATTCTACTATAACGACACATCCACACATATGTTGCAGCACTATTTACAATAACAAAGACACGGAACCAACCCAAATGCCCATCAATGATAGACTGGATAAAGAGTATGTGGTACATATACACCATGGAATACTGTGCAGCCAGAAAAATGAATGAGATCCTGTCCTTTGCAGGGACATGGATGAAGTTGGAAGCCATCATCCTCAGCAAACTAACACAGGAACAGAAAACCAAACACATCACGTTCTCACTTATAAGTGGAGTCAAACATTGAAAACACATGGGCACAGAGAGGGGAACAACACACACCAGGGCCTGTGAGGGATGGAGGCTAAGGTGAGAAAACTTAGAGGACAGGTCAGTAGGTGCAGCAAGCCACCATTGCACACGTGTACCCCGCTGTTTTTTCTCTTTTTAGAAGAAATAAATTTTTAAACATTTTCAATTAAAATAAACATTTTGTTGTTTTATAGCATGACCATAATGAATAATCTACATTTTGTATCCCTGTGATTGAACAGAGCAAAGTGGAATTTCTTTGCAGACACATACATTGTCTTGCTATTTCTTTGAGGGCAAACACTGCTCTTGACTAAGCAGTTAAGAGCAGTTCTGTTTTGTTTCTGTTTTGGTTGCATATAGAAACAAAGTAAAATAGTAAACTTTTTGATCATGTTCTGAAAAAATGTATTTCAGAAAATGATAATATAATTGGCAAAATTTAAAAATTAATTCAATAATGTCACTGACAGGTGATTTGATATTTCAAATACACTTTTATAGACTTTCACATACTTTAGTACTGATACCAATCAGACTGCAACATGCTATTATTTTGGTTTCTGCCAAATTAAAATATGCTTGTTTTGCATGATTAAAACAATATTACATCATATGACAAGATATCAGGTATTTGATTTATACTTGTTCTTTGAGAAATTATTCTTTTTTTTTTTTATTGAGACAGAGTCTGGCATCGTCTTCCAGGGTGGAGTGCAATGGCATGTTCTTGGTTCACTGCAACCTCCGCCTCCCTGGTTTAAGCCATTCTCCTGCCTCAGCCTCCCAAGTAGCTGAGATTATAGGAGCCTACCACCACATCAGGCTAATTTTTTGTATTTTTAGTAGAGATGGGGTTTCACTATGTTGGCCAGGCTGGTCTGTAACTCCTGAGCTCATGATCTGCCCACCTTGGTCTCCTAAAGTGCTAGGATTACAGGCATGAGCCACTGCACCCAGCCAAATTTTACTCTTAAGAAAACATTCCAGCTAAAGCATTCAATGTGTTGAATATTTATAATCAAGATTTAGGAAAACAAAAGAAAACCTGTAGAAATCAATGTATGTAAAGGACAACAACTAGCCTTATCTCTCATTTAACCTATGGCCATGATACCATACTTCTGCTGTTTGTTGGGTATACAGTCATCATCTATCTATTTATTAAAATTTTTTTAAAAAGCCGATTGCTCGTTGCATTATATGCATGTTACCATGCAATGTGTTCTGTCAGGTGCAGCAGATACAAACATGAATAATACACATGAATATTATACTAAAGAATTCCAAAGAATTTCTGGTTAATCTGATAAAAACAGGCACATAAATTTTAAAGTGCATTAAAATTTTAGTTCAAATGTAGCTGAGATCCCAATGGTGTTCTTTTCTTCTTTTTTTCACTCTGCACTGACCTGGAGAAAGTAACACCTTAGAAAGTAATGTATTCCCTAAAAATATCACTCCCAGAGTTATAGATTTTATTGAAATGTCAAGGAATACATGGAAAATTTATTTTCCTTGCACACCATATGACAACACAGTATAGATGATAGCTGTTTGGATAAATATACAGACAGATGGATAAATAATCTATTTTCTCTTCTCAAGAGATATTCTCTGGCCACCGGCTGTTTCACTACACCACTTTTACATTTTCCTTTCCCTGTCCTCAAATAGCATCTAGAGTTGCTCTTCATACCTAAATAATTCAATGCTATCTTTCAGCTTGCATATGCCACACAGCAAAACAAACGCTGTATAGCTACTGACATAACCCAGGATTCTAGGAAAGCTCATACCAATCAGTTGATTATCCATATTATTCCAAGTGTTTCAAGGACAAGATCACCTTCATCATATCCTTTTACTAACTTAATAGACTGAAAGAGTAATTGGAAATTTTGATACTAAAAAAAAAAAAGACTTTTCTCCTAATGTGTATTCAATACAGTACATTTTTTGTAAAAAAAAAAAAAAAAAGTATAAACTGGAAACATTAGACAACTGTGTTCAGAAGGGCACACTTAGCTACATATGAGGCTGAGATTGTTTTTAAGCAAAGGATGTAACAACTTAGTAGCACAGTATTTCATATCTGTTGCTAGATGGGAAATTCTTTAATACATTATCCATGTCTCACTTATTTTTCTGTTACATGCTATAATAACACCTTGCAAATAAGAAGTGTTACAACATTTGTGCGGAAAAAAGACAGCTAATTATCCTTTGTGAGGTCTCTTTTCAGTTGTCTTATTCCATGTGACAGTGCATTCTTTAATTGGGAAAGTTACCAACTTTTATAACGTGTAGTTGAGAGCTCTTCAGTGCAATGTTGGCGGAAGACTCTCTATGGGCCTCTAGGGGTTTTGCATCTCTTCTGAGCATAGCCATTACATTAGTTATCTCTTGCTATGCTGTCTTCTGCTGAGGATTTCTCAAGGCTCCAATTAAGATGTTGGTCTCTCTGCTAGAGGTTCATGTAGGGAGGATCTGGTTTGGTTTCCTGTAGCTGCAGAAATGAAAGATCCAGCTTCTTACTAGCTGTAGATTGGAAGTTCCTCTTATAACGTAGAGGACATCAGTAGTTACTTGCTACATGGCCTTCTCCATAGACAGTATTAGCAATTTGCTTCAAGACCAGTAAGAAAGACTGATGCCTGCTGTAAAGTGGAGTAATATTTATAATATATTATGTATCATATAGCATACAACATATGATGACTAACATAGTATATAGTATATGACTATGGTGTGTCTATTGTGTATATTGTAACCAAATCAGAAAGTGTTGTCTTTTCTACTTAAGTAGATTTATTTCATACATTAAACTAGTATTAAAAAATTTAAGTAAATTAAAAAGTTTTTTTCTTCAATGAAGGTATTTAATTCAAATATATATATAAAATAACATATTTTGTCTTTATTATTCTAGTAAGGGTACATTCTTGCATTTAAATATTTTTGTTTGCAGACATATAGTAATTACATGTTAGATTCTGTTATATAATGTTTATTGTGTCTAGCTATTTGTAGAGTTTTATTTAGCTTATCCTTTCATTGAACTGTGAAACAACAAATACAATTATTCTATTATAATATTAGGTATTTTTACATTAAATCAAGGAGAGAAATTATAGAGAAAAATTATCTTTAAACATTTTGTAAGTTTTATTAGTTTCCTTTTTTCTGAAGTAATATTTTTTCTTCTGTTCTTAAGCAATTAAAAATATATTCATGAACATAAAGAAATATGTAATTAATTTTATTCATCTTCTGGGATTTAGAAGTTTCTCTCTCCATTTATTCTCACTTCCCACAACACCTTTAAGAAGTTTAGTTCAGAGGAACTGGCCTCTTATATTAAGGTACATTTATCCGCATGTCTGTAAGTCTTGGGAACATGGTTCTAACTACCCTCTGTTTTGGATTATCTTTTCATAGATCTTTAGATTGTAAATAACCTTAAAAGATATAGCAACTCCATCCAGAGCAAAGCACAGGCATGCTTCCTGAGTATTATGAAAGAGTCCAGTTTCCAAAGCTCAGAGTTTCTTACCTATAACAAACCCACCTGATGTGTAAGTATCCCCTGTCACTCCGTGGAAATTGGTACTTGAGAATCCAGTGAAAAAAAGTGCTGGTACTCTGGGTGCTGCATTTGTTGTCTGAAATTGACTGCAGTCTCTAACCCAGTGGTTTTGTTTATTCTGCAGTATCCTTAAAACTGTGCCAGGCTGACTTGCTAGATTGCAGGTAGGTGAAGTCTTATCCACTTCACGGTGTATAAGTGATCTTCTCACTTAGAGAAACTTGTGACAGTTATCCTAACTCAACACAGAATGAGTCTCAGTAGCAATAATGAAACCCAAATTTAACAAAGCAGAATGACTTTTTGCCCTAGTAATATTTTACTTCAACCTAATTAAATGCATTTGTATATTTAAAGATAGAAAATATGGATCTGGAGAGCTGCAAGAGCTGATTAAAAAATAGAAGAAAGGTGCTTTTAGATGTAAAGCAAACTGCAACCACAGAGGTAATTTCAATAGAAGAGTTTACTCTAAGCATAGAACTCAACTGGTCCCATTACCAAAAATGTCTCTCCTGAGAAGATTAAATGCATTAGACAGATTTTTACAGGCTATTTCCTTTCATGGGTTGGCTGACACAGTCTGTCCATTGGCTATTTTAAGCCCTCAACAACTATTTTTCTCTTACCCTCTTTTACTGAGGCTGAAAATCTTTCAAACAAGGGTCATCATGTGACACAATTAAGAACAATGGGATATATGTGGATTGCTCAGTAAGAGAATGGCTTATTATAAGATATGTTATTTAAAAGCCTTGTATTGTTAGTCTTTTCCTGGTTTTTGTGCCTAGAAAAAGAAAAGGAATTATATTAGAATCATCTGAAGGCAAACTTATCAGTTAGAGTAAAAAAGCATTCTAAGTTTAGGATGAGCATCTGCTACATAAGAAAACGACACTACTATAAGTTTAATTACTGTTAATTGGAACTTTTTTTGCTTGGATCCAAAGGACCTCCTGATACATGAAAACCAATAAACTAGACAAAGTGGAGGCCAATAGAAGATTCCTCTTTCTATTTGCCCTGTTAAAAGTATTTGGAAATTTACTAGAGCCCATTCTCACCCACATCCAAACTCATGCCCACAAAAATATATACACTAAATGAAAGACAGATGCTAATATTGAGATGATAGTGCAGTATCTTCTGAACTTATTGAGCACATTTAGCAAGACAATGTGTTCTTAGATTTTTAATATTGTTTTTTCTCCAAAGATCATCTCTGATCAGCATCAGCTATTGGACTTCAATTTGTGAGCCTCAAACTGAGTTTTTCTGATTTGAATAATTAAAAATCTTAACTATTTAACTACATAACTAAGAAACTGTTGTCCGATTACTTTCTTGGTGCTTGTGTAAATTCCTTTTACAGAAAAAAAGTGCTGATCAGGAGATATATTACCTGTTCCACTTTATAGTTATAATCTCATTTTATAACAATTAGTACACGTATTAGTTTTCTAGGGCTGCCATAATAAAATACCAAAAAAAAAAAAAAGCCAGGCTGGGTTGCTTAAAAAACAGAAACATATTTGTTCACAGTTCCAGAGGTGACAAACCTAAGATCAAGCTGCCCACAGTGCTGTTTCTTATGGGGCCCCTTTCTTTGGCTTGCAGATGGCCACCTTTTCATTGTATATCCTTACGTTTTCTTTCTCTTTGCTCAAGTGCTGCTAGTATCTTTTTATGAGGGAATCAAACATGTTGGACCAGAGTTTCACCAAAAAGGCCTAACTCTAAATTAATCACCTCTTTAAGATGTGTGTCCAGATAAAGTCACATTTTGAAGTATTGGTGATTAGAGTTTCAACAAATGAATTTATGGAGAACACAAGTCAGCCTGTGGAAATATGTAATCTTTTCTTTTAACTTCAACTAGTCTAAAGAGAATTATTTGTTCAATTTCTTAAGTCTTGTTAACTCTGAGTAAAGGTAACTATGCAGCATGATGCCTAGAAGGTTAAAGTCCAAACCATGGACTGTGGTCATACCCACAGTGTGAGCTTTGGGAGTTTACTCACCAAAACAGCATGTCCACATTGGCACCCAAATTACTCTACTTCTTCTGCCAAAACTTATGTGTATAGACTTTTAAAAAACACATAAAAGTTCTAGGTTATGGCATGTCTTTGAGTAAGAAGTCCTAAACCAACCATACTACATTATAAAAAAGCAATTAACTTTCTCAAATGTGTTTATCCTACTTCCAAATTAGGTACATTTGCATTTTGTAGTCCAGAAATGTGCATTCATTTCAGTACTTTCCATAGTTCAGCAACAATGGATAGAAGCAATACAGTAATATTTCAACTAACTTATATAATCATTTTCATTTTTGTAGACCATAGGGTTACCACTAAATGAAAATTGGTTTGGTAGATGGAATTCATCAGGCATTATCTATTTCTGTTGTCTGCTTGAATAGTACCTTTTATCTGAGATAAATAAGCACTCTGTACATAAAATGCCTTTTTCTGACAATTCAATTGGTCACCAGGAAACTGAAGAGAAAGAAAAATAAAGATTCAATTAAAATAAGCTATATAGGTAGCTCAGTTCCTAGTTTTTAAATTAAAAAATATATATATATATACATCTGTAATTATAGTAATCCTGTTTAAAGTAGATTGTTTTGTATTGTAAAAGTTGTTCTTTTTCTTAACTTCTTAATATCAGACAAAGGAAATTTAGACAAAAACATGGAGAAATAGGCATTTAATTTTGGCAGTAGTCTTTTACATACATAATCAAGGTGTCAAAGACTTTATAAGTGGTTTTATTTTTTTTTAATCTCAATGATTGAAGTATGAATTTAACAACTATGAAAATAAAGGTTGACCCATTTGAGCACAACTGAAAACAAAACACACAGAAATACTGTAGAAATAGTGCAAGAAATTCTACCATTTAAAAAGGGTCCCAAATAAACAGAATTAATCTGAACTCCTCTTTATTGCCTATTGGTTGTTTGTCATGAATATTGGAATATTATGACAAAGATTTTGTGTCTCTGTCCTTTGATAAAGAAGCAGGGTATCATTCAACACACACACACACACACACACACACACACACACACACACACACACAGAGAGAGAGAGAGAGAGAGAGAGAGAGGGAGAGAGAGAGAACTTAAAACCAAAAGTCATTAGTTCTAGTTTTATTTTCTATCTTTTAACTAATCTGACATATTTGTCAAATAAAAAATCAACAAAAATGACAAACACAAAATACAATTTGGGCCTTTGTTATCTCAAGTGTGAACTACTACAGTGTTCATATATTATCTCAAAATTAAGTGAGACAAAGAAGCAGTTAAAGAAGGCCTTAGGCTCAGACTCTGTCTTCTCTACAAGAGAACTCTCCTTCTCTTTTCTCTGTTCTTCCGCTCTATCCTTTGGTCTGTTAAAACCTGTCATTTTAAAGTTAAACTCACTAAAAATTCCTGTAAACCTCAAATTCTCATTTTTCTTTCATGCAAGCTGAATTTCAAGCCATTGTCAAGAAATTTCCATAGATCACTAAGTGCTCTCCCCAGTTTGCTGATTAACTCCACAAAGTAAGTCAGGCCGATCAACCCCAGGTTTTCTGACCTATACCAGTTGAATCACACACTTGGGGAAGTTCCGGCACCATGCTGAATGACCAAGGCTTGTTGTTGTGATCCTGATGGAGAGTTAGACAAAATCATCTCTAAAGACTATGACAGAACTGAAGGCATAACAGAAACCTCCATGAGACCATTCTTGAGGCTTTTCCTAAAACTTCAGACTGCAATAAAACTCAGTCCCATATTTAAAAGCATAATGAACCACTTTCCAACCATTACAGTTGTACTCCAGGCTGTATTTTTAAAAAATTCCATTAAGTCTAGGTTGTACTTTTAAAAAATTATGAATTACCTATAAATGTTGAATCTATTCAAGTAGCCTTTAATTCTGTTTGTGAACAGAATTAAAGTTCTCCTTTCTGGAGAACTCTCTCAGCTTGTCAAGAGAGCCTGGATAGAAAGGAAAACTATACCCACTTCTGGTCTAGATCATTTGACAAATCAGCTTTCTGGCACCCGTGAGAACACTAATACAGAGAAAACCACTCAAGTTTTAAATCTCCTGTTACAGCAATTGGAGCTTTCCAGACACACTACTAGAAAGAAACATCCTGAGCCAGGCTACTACTGTAAGAAGCAAGGCCACTGGAAAACAGAGTGCCAAAAATGCCAGAAAATCTCTTTCTCATCAACTTTCATAAATCTCCAGCAAATTACACCAAAGGATAAAAAAAAAACCCAGTCTCAAAAGTTTACATACTATGCAATTCTGTTGGGTTTCACAAAGTGATAGCCCTAAAGACTGGAGCTTTAAGATGCTAAAAGGCTTTAGCAGCCACCTTAGAAGCAAAGCCCTTCTAATCTCACCTGGCTCCCCATGCACCAAACTCAGAACGGGTTTCCCTTTGGAATTTTCTTCTCTGTTCAAGAAAGATTCTTTCCCAAAGAAATGCAATTGCTTTAAATCCCCTTCCTAGAGATCCCATCAAATAAAAAGGAAAGATTAACGACTAGAGAAGAAAAAAGACGGGAGTTTGTTACCACACCCAGACAGACTTTTTTAAATCTATTTTTCTAAAGGCAGCCCCAAGAGATTACCTGGGGTACTTTACATAAAAAAAAATTGCCTTTTCTTCTTGTGCAACTTCACCTTTCACCTTTTCTTAATGTCTGCTTCCCATGTCCTAAGTCAATCTGATGCAGGACAGGCAAGCCTTCAAACTGGGGCTTAGACTGGGTGGTTTCTTCACTTTGCCCAGGAAGTAAATTCAAGAGTGAGTTGATGGCATTAGACAGCATTTTTTATAAAAATTGGTACTGCTGCTTGTGGAGCAAGGTTAACTCAAAGGTTGTGTGTCCAGGGTGAGCAATGTATGGGCCCTTGGCAGCTGTATTTATACTCAGGAAAACATACTTTCAATTATATGCAAATTAAGGATGTGTAAATGCAAACTGAGGGGCTGGCTATTTAGAATATTCTCAGAAAGGGGTAACAACTTCTCAGTTGTTGCCATGGAAAGGGATGGTACTGTCTGGGTACATTGCCATGGCATTTTAAAACTTCCATGGTGCTGGTGGGAGTATCTTATGTCAAGGAGCAACGAGAACAGCTAAGGATCACTGTTATCTCCATCCACTGGTTCCTGCCAATTTCTTCCCTTTATCCTGTCTGGAATAGATCCTGTTTGGGTCAGCGAGATTGCGATCAGAAAACAAGTCTGCCAGTCTCCTACCTCACATTTATTCTCCCTAATAATTTACTGCTCCTCAAAAAGTATTGTCTACATTCCTCAACTACTCAACCCTTCTTCCCCACCTGGACACCACTCTCAATGAACGGCACCAAGGATTATGGGGGCTCTTACCAGTTTTCTCAATCATCTGGGTGAAACCACTCTTTGAGTTGGGAATGAGGTCTTCGTGCTTACAGATGCTGGAGCGAGAGTATCACTTCTTTTTTTTTTTTTTTTTTAAGACAGAGTTTCGCTCTTGTTACCCAGGCCGGAGTGCAATGGCACGATCTCGGCTCACCGCAACCTCCGCCTCCCAGGTTCAAGCGATTCTCCTGCCTCAGCCTCCCGAGTAGCTGGGACTACAGGTGTGCACCACCATGCCCAGCTAATTTTTGTATTTTTTAATGGAGACGGGCTTTCACCATGTTGACCAAGATGGTCTCAATCTCTTGACCTCCTGATCCTCCCACCTAGGCCTCCCAAAATGCTCGGATTATAGGTGTGAGCCACCGCGCCTGGCTGAGTATCACTTCTTAACCTCACCAGCCTCAATTAGCCCATGTCTTCAGGTAATAAAAAGATACATATTGGCATTTTGAACAAGGTTTTAGCTGTTTTTGTTTCACAGCCCCTCCCTTTCTATCTTGTACCTCTCCAAGACACTTGCCCCCTTGTTGCTTGTTAATTCTTCCCTATCTACCTCCTTCTTGGACTTGATTTTCAAGAAAAATTCTATGTTAGAACTTTTTTTTCTCAGAACAAGGAACTAATTTTAGAATTTGACATGGCACACTGTGCTGACTCAACCTGGGAGTCTTCTGACTTCTCAAATTTCTTCATTTGTTATATCATTCCTTGTTCAGAAAAAAAAAATAATGCTGCCCATCACTGCTGAATCAAGTACCTGTCTCTTTAAGAGCAAAATTTGAAAAGTAAATTTTTAAACCAAAGGGGAAATTGGTACATTTTTCAGTTCTAGGTCATCTTAATTATAAATTTTCTTTTTTCCTCTTTGTATATGTAAAAAAAGGAAACACATTGGGAATCTTAACCCAAAGTGTGGAGACCAACATCACCCTCTAGTAAGCTATCTTAAACTCACATCTCACTCAGCAACTGATACGCATTGGCTGTGTACCCACCCAGATCTCACCTTGAAGTGTAATAATTCTCACATGTGGAGGGTGGGGCCAGGTGGAGATAATTGAATCATGGGGCAATTTCCCTCATACTGTTCTTGTGGCATTGAATAAGTCTCACAAGATCTGATGGTTTTATAAATGAGAGTTCCCCTGCACCAGCACTCTTGCCTGCCACCATGTAAGACGTGGCTTTGCTTCTCCTTTGTCTTATTGCCATTATTATGAGACCCCAACAGCCATGTGGAACTGTGAATCCATTAAACCTCTTTCCTTTATGAAATACCCAGTCATGGGTATGCCTTTATTAGTAGTGTGAGAACAGACCAATGTAGCATCCTTTGCTAGCTGACTTACTACTTATGAGCTTCTCCTACTTGCTACTTCTCATACTTTTCAAACATATTTATGTTGCAAAAATAACCTTAACTCTCTAACTGTTTCTCCATCTCCTTCATTTGAGGTACCACTTGACTGCTTTACTCTGACAAACCTCAGGAGGATCTCCACGACAGTCTCCTAGGCAATGCTTAGTTGTCCTGGTTTATGGATGGCTCATATTTACAAAATGACTCTGGCAAGTATTGTACGGGCTCTATAACCACTAATGCCTTTGAGGTGGTGGAAGCAGTTCTTTTGCCTTTAGACACTTCAGCCCAGCAGGCAGAGCTATTTGCCCTCACCCCAGCCTGTCTCCTTGCTGAGAGAAAGAGTGATTATACAGACAGTTGGTAGTCCTTAGGAATTGCTCATGACTTTGGAATGTTATGAAAACAAAGAGGTTTCCTTACTTCCAATGAAGACAAAATAAAGAATTGGGTTGTATATAATAGAATTATTAGATGTAATACAGCTATCCGCCTTCTAGCCATTATCAAATTTTTAGGCCATTCGAAACCAGACTCTATGGAAACTAGAGGAAATTACCTGGCTAATAACACAACAAAGAATAATGTCCTTAAAGATCCTTCTGATCAAATCTTTATCATGACCCAACTAGAAAGATTCCTATGAGATGAATTTAAAATAATTACTAAAGATGCACAGAATTGGGCACCAGGGGCCAAAAACAGAAAATAAAACAAAACCAAACACCCAAATTAGAAAAATAACAGCTGCTGGTTTAATGATAAAGAAGAACTCTGGTAAATAGTGCACACAATTAAGTCATTAGACTACAGACAAGATTATTACTTTTATGAAAAAATACTGATAGGGCAACAACAACCTGTAGTTGAAAGAGGCCATTTAAACCACCTTCATGAGCCATCTGAGAATTAGCAGGTGGGTTTTATCCAGCAACCTCTCACATATTAATACAATTCTATTTTAGTTTTGATATATATGTTTTCCCATTGAGTTGAAATCTTTTCCTGCAGATGAGCTAGCACTTCTGAAATGGCTAACATCCTATTATTAAAAAAAAAAAAAAATCCTTACTTGTAATACCCCCACTTAAGCTCCTTGGTTGACTGAGAAAATAATTTTACCAGCCACGTTATAAAACAAGAGTGTACTTTCTGACCAATGTTACAGAACTTTCATGTGTTTATTATCCTCAGTCCTCTAGACTAGCTGAACATAACAATAGCACTCTTAAGAATCAATTTGAAAAGGTTTTGGGAATATTATATTTGTCATGGCCAAAAGTCCTACGTACAGTAAAGTTGAACTTAGACACTACTCCCTTTGATTACATAAGCTCTCACTATTTCAGATAATTACTGGATTCCCTATGTATTTGGCCCCAACTTCTTTTGACTCCAAATTAACAGAAGGTGAAATGCTTTAATATTTAACTGTGATATTGTGTCTACTGGAAAATACTTCCTCCAACTTCACTGCAAAGGCCCATATCATTTTTTTTTTTAAGACAGAGTCTCACTCTGTCTCCCAGGCTGTAGTGCAGTGGTGTGATATTGGCTCTGCACTGTTTACCTGTTGTCTGTAAAATCTTCATAGAAATGTAACTCCTGACAAAATAATGTTAGCCCGGTGCTTGAAATGATAGCCAATGCCTATGGAATAGACAACCTCTGCCTCCAGACTCAAGTAATTTTCCTGCCTCAGCCTGAGTAGCTTGGATTACAGGCACCCACCACCATGCACAGATAATTTTATATTTTTAGTAGAGACAGGGTCCTACCATGTTGGCCAGGCTGGTCTGGAACTTCTGACCTCATAATCCACCTGCCTTGGCCTTCCAAAGTGCTGGGATTACAGGGGTGGGCCACCACACCTGGCCCATATCACATGTTTTAAACAATCATCTGCACTGCCACACTTAAAGAAATCAATCCCTGGATACACGTATCTCATCTAAAGAAACTATTACCTCTTGAGTGAACCTGCATTCTTATTGACAAATAAAATTTAAAAATTGTCTTAAAATATCTAAGATTTAAAGCAGACAATATTTGAGTAGATTTTTTTTCCCCAAGATATCTGAGCCAGGCAGGTATAACTTTTTCTCCCTAATAGTTCTTACTTTATTTTCTCCCTGGAAGGAGGATGTTCTCATCTGTATTTCTCAGTCTGTTGTCACAGGGGGAAACTGCCTTGAGTCTTCCTAATATATGTTAAAAAAAAAAAAAGAAAAAAAAGAGGAAAAAATATATATGGACCAACTGCAAAAGAAAGGGCCATTAGCAACATTTAGTAATAAAACCGACTCCTGGTTTAATTCTACCATGTATAGTAAATTCATAGATGGAAGCATTTTCTGTACTACTATCATATGTATTTACTTTTATGGGTGAGATACCTCAATATGGGAATTTTCTGTACTACTATGATATACATTTACTATTATGGGTGAGATAGCTCAATATGGGCCTCCAGATGTTTAGACACTTGGATAGCAGGAGGCTAATGTGGGTTAAAATATCTGACTGCTCTTGTGTTAATACATAATAGTTTTAAAAATTATCACGTGGATGGATCATCAATGGACTAGACCCTCATACTACATCCAAGAGTTAACCATGAGCCATCAAGCGGGTTATAATACTCTGGATTTGCTTCCTTTGGCAGATCTTTTACGCTATAGTATGATGTTTCTGCTAAGGAAGAAATGATAACAAAAAATAATCTGCTACCCTAGGAATTTTTTCAGACTCCATGCAAAGCCTATTGTTGCACAGCAGCACTCATGAGCTTTTCTTGACAGGGTAGTGTTAGATAACAGAGTTGCTCTTGACTATTAGCTAATCAAGGTAATATCTGTGCTACTGCTAATACTGCATGTTGTATCTAAGAAACTCCTCCAGGGAAGTTAAGACTCAGTTACGTAAAATAAGAAAACAATATATCTGGCTACAAGTCTTGCTCAGTTCCCTATGGTCATTTGATCTGTTCAGCTAGTTATGTTTAAGTCAAGGATCGTGGCTCAAAACCATCAGGCAAAGTAGACTTGTCATATTGCTGTTATTTATGCTCTGTATTTTTCTTTTAAACTGTGCACCTGTTGTCTGTAAAATCTTTGTAGAAATGTAACTCCTGACAAAGTAATGTTAGCCCAGTGCTTGAAATGATAGCCAATGCCTATGGAATAGACAAAAATCAAATTTAAATATAAAATTCAGACAAACTAATCCTGAGAACTTCTCCTTCCGGTCTCCATGTTGCTAAAATGTAGCTACAGTAGTTTTGACACTGACGCCAAGCTGTTAATCACCTTTATTCAATGTGGAACAAGACCAACTAACTTAGAAAAGTCCAGCCCAGCACTGAGGAACACTTAAAACCTGAATAATACTAATTGATCAGTGATACTTTTGGAGAAAGATCTTGATTAAAAGGGGGACATGTGAAAGTTGCAGATACCAGGATAATATCACTTTTGTCACATCCACACAAAACAGATCTAGAAGGGGAAGACCTGCAAAAGAGAAAGCTCATGCTTACATGTCTGAGATAAAAACGGTTTCCAAGGGCTTTCTGAAAACGTTTTCACATCCTTCACACATATTCTGCTTTGATAAGGTTTATCACTAGACATTCATTAGGACTGCAGTAATTCAGATAAGATGTTCTTGAAAGAACCCTCGCTCGGGTAACAGGATCTCCACAAAGGAACTGACAACTCTGACTTTGAGGGTCTGCAAACAACGAACTCTCTCTAAGCAGCTTATGAAAATCTTATTTTGCAAAGGAAAACTCCCCTTATCCTTCCCTCACTGAGTGTACTGCTGGCACCTGCAGTTCTCTGAATTCTAATTCATAATCTTTTTCTTTTTTTTTTTAAGATGGTTCTTGATCTGTTGCTCAGGATGCAATGCAGTGGCTCTATCATAGCTCACAATAACCTCAAACTCCTGGGCTCAAGTGATGCTCCTGCCTTCAGCTTAGCCTCCTATGTAGCTAGAACTACAGGCATGCCTTACTACTCCTGGCTAATTGTTTTTTTTTTGGTGGTGTGTTTTTAATTATTTTGGTAAAAACAGGGTCTTGGACTCCTGGGCTGAAGTGATTCTCATACGTTGGCCTCCCAAGGCATTGGGACTAAGCTGTGAACTAGAACACATTATAATTCTTATTTCTTATTTCTGAGTAAGTCCAACAAATTCAGAGATAATTTTATATAGTTTCCTTTTTTAGATTGAAACATTAAGAAGTAGAAATGTGACAAAGCCATTGCTACTTCCAGGAAAGATCTTCCAGAGCAGAGAAAGTGCAAATAGAAATATTCTGATATTTTTTCTCCTCCCATCTTCCAATCTCCAATTAGAACCTTCCATTGATTGAATTTCAATCTGATGTCAGCTACAAAGGGTACCCTAGTGATACCATCCATAGGGATCAACCTCTCTGGATGCAAATTACGGGTTAAACATGCAGACTATGAATCTAAGATGGAAGAGGAAGGCTAAGCCAAAGGATGAAAACTTGTATGCTTGGCAAAATGACAATCCTAGTAAATTTAACTCTCATCCCTCTCATGCATCTAAATTTTGCTGGAGGAAAACCTAAAAATCACAATGATTCGAGTGTACAAATTTATAACGACCAACTTCAAGTATACCCTATTGTTGGGAAACACAATGTACTTTTTTTTTTTTTTTGAGACAGAGTCTTGCTCTGTTGCCAGGTGCCAGGCTGGAGTGCAGTGGCCAATCTCTGCTCACTGCAACCTCTGCCTCCCAGGTTCAAGCAGTTCTCCTGCCTCAGCCTCCCGAGTAGCTGGGACTACAGGTGCGTGCCACCATGCCCAGCTGGTTTTCATATTTTTTTTAGTAGAGACAGGGTTTCACCATTTTGGCCAGGATGGTCTGAATCTCTTGACCTAGTGATCTGCCTGCCTCAGTCTCCCAAAGTGCTGGGATTACAGGTGTGAGCCACCATGCCTGGCCCACAATATACTATTTTTAATCCATTAGCTCTCTTATATTTGCAGGAGTCTTTTCCCAGACTCTTCTCTTTAAATGTTGAACACCTCCTCTTCCATGTTGACTCTTATCTGATGACTTTGCTTCATACTTCAGTGAAAAAGATTATAGTAATCAGAAAAGAATGTCTACTGAGTTCCACCACATCAATCCATCTTTCAGTACCTGCAGCCACCTACAGTGCTTTTCACCTTAACTTGGGCAAAATGTCATGTCCCTGTCTATAGTCAGTCTTTCTACTTTGGAGTTAGGTCTTATCTGATCTTATCTACTCAAAACTTTTCCTTTGGAAATTCTTTCCCTTCCATTTTGCATTGTTAATACTTACTTCCTAGAAGATCATTACGATCAGTATATAAAATTGCTATGTTTCTTCAATAGTTATGTGATATTTTAGCAGCATTTGACCTATTTAACCACTCATTTTATGTGTAGTAAGGAATTTGGACTTGCCCAAAAGAATTTCCCTTCCTCCTGGGAGATAACTTCTGAAAGCCTGAATTTTCTCAGTGATGAGAACATCTTTGTTATTCATCATGGGCATATGAAACCACACCTAATAATTTATTGATAAGAAAGTGATTTATAGTGGGCCTTGTGATATCAGCTCAATCTCTAGTGATTTGGGATTAGAAAATAGGTTCCCTATGTAGACAATCTTATAATCAGTCATTCTGACAAAATGAAGGAATGACTGAGGCTTGGTGAGCTTCCCTGGTTGTAAACATGCTGTGCATATAGTCATGGATCAATTCCAGAGAGTAATGTGCCCTGATAACGATAAAAAACTATGCTTGGAACCTTTCTAGATTATGCCCTATGCCTGTTCCTTTGGCTGCTTTTAATGTATGTATATTGTCCCTGTACCAAACCATGACAATGAGTATAACAGCTTTCAGAGAGTACTGTGAGTACTCCTAGAGAATTGTCATACCGAATGGGGATTCAGGGACCCTTGAACTTACAGTTGGTTTCCAAAGTGAGGATAGTTTTGGAGGATTATGCCTTCAGAATTTGTAGTTTGGCTAAATCTGGGCACTCCTCTTTAATAAACCTCTGGCCATTGCACATCCAGGAAACCACACTTTAATAGTTTTCCCCCTACTTCATTGATCACTCCATCATAGCCTCCTGTCCAGGTTTCTTCTCCTCTCCCTTACATTTTAATATTGGAGTGTTCTAGGACTAATTACTTTATTCTCCTTTTCTTTTTCCTATCTATAGTAATCCTGCATGATCTCATCCTGGCTTAAGGCCTTAAATATCATTTCTTTGCCAACGACATGAAATATATATATCTATATATATCCAGTTTGTCCTCTCTTCTCAAATCCAAATTAGCATATCCAATGATTTAACTAACACATCCACCTGGACATCTAACAGATTTCTAAAATCTAGCATATCCATATGAACATTATCTCTTCCTTCCCATTTGTACCAATTGGGACTCAGAAAATGCTCCTAAGGTATTTTAAGCCAAGGAAGATGAGAAGGGCCTCAGAAACGAGTGAGAGGGTTTGCTTTTACATTTCCCCACCTTTCTGAATGAGAGCTGGCCATAAAGAAATTATCTGACCTATCTTGTCTAAAAGTAGGTCATAAGATCATCATTCCAGAGGGGTCATTCCTTATACTTGGGGCAAAGAAATATTATACAGAGAAACGAAAAAGCATCTGAATATAAAGGCCTTCCTGGGCTTCCTCCCTCAGCCTATTACTAGCACATTATACATTTTGTCCGTCACATTTCTACGCTACTACATTAGTTCATTTTCACACTGCAATAAAGCAACTACCTGAGACTGGGTAATTTATAAAGAAAGATGTTTAATGACTCACAGTTCCCCATAGCTGGAGAGGCACTGGGAAACAATCATGGTGGAAGGCAAAGGGGAAGCAAGGCACGTCTTACAAGGCAGAAGGAGAGAAAGCGAGAAAGAGGAAGCACCAGACACTTACCAAACAACCAGATCTTGTGAGAACTCATAGCAAGGGGAAAATCTGTCCCCATGATACAATCAGCTCCCACCAGGACCCTCCCTCCACACAAGGGGATTACAATTTGAGATGAGATTTGGGTGGGGATATAGAGCCAAACCATATCAATGACTGTTTATTATTCATTGAATTTAAGCATAAAAATAGTTTTCTCTGGGCAGGTGTAGTGGCTTATGCCTGTAATCCCAACACTTTGAGAGGCTGAGGTGGGTGAATCATGAGGTCAGGGGTTAGAGATCACCCTGATCAGCATGGTAAAATCCCATCTCTACTAAAAATACAAAAATTAGCTGGGTGTGGTGGTGGTGCCTGTAATCCCAGCTACTCAGGAGGCTGAGGCAGAATAATAGCTTGAACCTGGGAGGTGGAAGTTGCAGTGAGCTGATATCACGCCACTGCACTCCAGCTTGGGCAACAGAGTGAGATTCTGTCTCAAAAAAAAAAATAGTTTTCTCAGGATTTTCACTTCTGAAGGCTTCCAAATCACATAAAACTTTGGTTAAATAAATTTTTTATATTTTCTTATTAACCTTTTTTTTTGTTACAGTAATTTTGGCCATGAATTTTATGATATGTGAACAAAAAGTATAACCACTTTCCACCCCTACCTAATCCAATGCCCTAACTGTCATGAATAAGTCAATCTTTACGTTATTCAAGCCACAAGTCTTGAGGTTATACTCATATTTTCTCATTTTTTTTAAATGTGAAAACTGTGACCTCCACCATCAAAGTGTATTTAAGACCTGATGGTTTTGCACTACTTCCAGTGCTCCCAACTTAGCCTCTCTTTCCTTGATTACTGTAGAACCACTTTTAACTAGTACCACTGCTGCTTTTCTTGACTGCAGGTAACCTAATCTCTAGACTGCTGCCAGGAGGATTCTTTTGAAAGACAAATTAGATCCTGCCCTTTCTCTACCCAAAACCCACTGGTGGTCTCCCATTTCACTTAGTGAAAATCAAAGTCCTTGCAAAGACCAACAAGTGCCTACATAATATGCCTTATTATTTGCTTTCAAATCTCATCAGCTCCTCATACTGCTCTGGTTACACTGTCTTCCTTGTATGGCTCAGTGAACAAGATAGATCTACTTCACCTTTGATCATTTGCATTGACAGGGGCAGTCTTCTCCCTGATGTTCAGAAAGCTAATTCCATTTTTCTGCTTAAAATCTTCCTTCAAATGTCAACTTTTTACACATAATCCTTTGAATCTTTAAAAAAATTTTCAATTAGGAACATTATCTCCCAATGCTCCTAATATCCCTCATTGATAAATAGACTTTACATTTTTCCAAAGCACTTATCACCTACCACAATATTATGTAACTTACTTATATTTATAATTTATTGTATGTATCTCCTTGTCTAGTTAGTTTTTGGTCAATTCCATGTGTAAACATAACCAAAGCCAATACTCTTATCTTGTAGAGGGGTAGGAGAGGGAACATAACATACTTTTTCATCTCTTGCTGGGTTTAGAGATGAGGCCCCTTTGCGAGGTCGAGGCGGGCAGATCATGAGGTCAGGAGATCGAGACCATCCTGGTCAACATGGCGAAACCCCATCTCTACTAAAAATACAAAAATTAGCTGGATGAGGCAGGAGAATTGCTTGAACCCAGGAGGCAGAGGTTGCAGTGAGTCGAGATCATGCCACTGCACTCCAGCTTGGTGCCTGGCAACAGAGTGAGACTCTGTCTCAAAAAAAAAAAAAGTTAAAGCATATAATTTTATTGAATATCTTTTTATTACATAAGAGCCTTGAGAAAAAAGACCCAACAGAACAGAGAAAACTGTATATTTTATGCTAAGTTTAATGAATGAATAGTTGTGAAGAAATATGATTGAAAGACAAAAATGGTTTCATTAAATGACAATAAAGTATAAATATTTATTTATTCTCTGGTAATAAACAGGGAACTTAACAATGCCTGTTTGATCAGATTCTTCTTGGCATCTTTGTGTCTTTTCTCCAGAAGAGAAAAAGTATATTACTTTTCTCCAAAAATAGGGAAAACATCTCTAGAATGAAGGTCTCATGACCTACTTTACAGGAAAGCCAGCTATGTTTTAAGGTCTACTTCAGCAGAAAAGGATCAAGGGAAAGGTGAGAGTGATATTTCGGCTTCTGCTGTTTTCTCAAATGCCAAGATACCATATTTAGAGGTGGTGTGTTTTGAACCCCACCATTGTAATGTCACAAGGAGGAAGATGCAAGCAGGAAAATTCAAAACTCACTGTTCTCTATTTTAGAACACCTGTTCCTACCATCTCGATGAAAATTTGAGTGGGAAGACAATACCACTTAACTATCTAGTTTTTGACATCAGGTTTTGGCTTTTTTTTTTCTTTTTCTTTGACAATCCTGTAAGTTTTTGAATTTTATATACACATATATATAATATTAAATATATATATAATATATATATAAATATATATTATATATATAAAATATATATAAATGTATTTTATATATATTATATATATTTATATATAGATATATTAGATATTATAGATATATTATATATATCTATATATATAAAATATCTGCACTGCAAGTTGCACCTAAAGAGTACCTTTAAAAAATCTAAATCTTTTTTTGCCTATTTCTGTACAATGATATATGCTTGCCTAATTTTATCTTTCCCTTATGGAAATTTGCTTTAAAAAAAAGCAAGAAGAAAATAGCAAATTTCAAAAATTTTCTCTTTTCTAACATTTGCATTAGTGTTCTAGCGTCATTTGCATTTGGTTTGCTCCACTGGGCTAGCAGATATGATAGTATTTACTACAATTACATCAACATTTGTGGTTCCTTCCCTTTCCAGTATATGTATATAAGGGTTGTGTATCTCTCCCATTGCCCCCCAGTAACCTGCAGCAGTTAAGCATAATCACATAATTTTCTGCTTTTAATAAAAGTTGTGTATTTGATTTAAGCAACCTATGGGTAGAAGAATCTTAGAGTAGTTGCCATTTCTCCCTTTCTGCACTGAATTAAGATATGATGCCCACGATCTATGCAGTGTGAAATGTGAACAGCAACTGCTTAGGCTCCCATATACACTTTCACTGACAAAAAAATAATAAATAAATAAATAACACCTTTTATTGTATTGAGCCACTGAGATTTGGGGATTTTTGTTCCTGGAACATAACCTATTTAGATTTGGTCAGATGTAACACAAGGTACTTATTTCAATTACTGTGCTAGTTATGATTAGGTTCTGTCACATGTGAAAGAAAACAATAGATAATAATAACTCTAAAAAATAGAAATGTGCCCAGATACAGTGCTCACACCTGTAATCCCAGCACTTAGGGAGGCCAAGGTGGGCAGATCATGAGGTCAAGAGTTTGAGACCAGCCTGGCCAACATGGAGAAACCCTCTACTAGAAATACAAAACTTAGCTGGCCATGGGGGCAGGTGCCTGTAATCGCAGCTCCTCAGGAGGCTGAGGCAGGAGAACCCCTTGAACCCGGGAGGCAGAGGTTGCAGTGAGCTGAGATTGCACCACTGAAGTCCAGCCTGGGCAACAAGAGCAAAACTCCGTCTCAAAAAAAAAAAAAAGAAAAGAAATTTATTATGGTTTCAGGTAAGTGATGCCTAGAAGGTAGCCAAAATCTTGATTAAAGTTTTATAGCATAGATATATAGATTTTTCAATATTCTCTGCCTCTATTATCTTTATTACTAGGATGTCTTCTGTAAGCCCCAGTATAGAATGACAGTAAGTATTGGTTTTCCCAGGACATTTCCATTTTATACCTACTGCTTTAGATTAATAATTTTTTAAAAAAATTTCCTTTCATTCTCTAATGGGTTCCAGACTGAGAGATAAATGATACGATCATTCTTGACAAAAATTTTCTCCTTGTTCAAACTCTAATCAGGCTCATCTGACACTTTGTCTCAAAGAAGCCCTGAATTTTAGGCTACAGTGTCTGTCTATGCACTATCTAATTTTAGCAAAAATCCTGCTAAGTCAGTTAAGCCAGAAGACTCCATAGTTTATATCTGATACCTTAAATAGCTGATTGGGCTCTTTACTCCCCAGATGATATCTCCTCACTCCAGTTTACCTTTAGCAAGAAACCTGTTAAGTCAGTTTAGACAAAAGCCCCATTATCCTTGATGTCTTTTCTCGGTAATTTTTTATTCACTGAACCCCAACTTGAACCTTAGCTACAAATTCCCACTTTTTCTTGAATTCAGAGTTGAGCCCAATCTCTCTCTCCAACTAAAAACCTCATGCTATTAGCCCCTCCTTGTTCAAGTATGACTTTTTACATGTGTCATGAATAACTTTTTATATTTAACAGTCCATCTATAATAGAAGGTTAAGCTCCTACTGTCACTTCTAAATTCTGATAGAATTCAATAGGTTAGAAGGATGAGAAGGGCCTGTATTCTGCTAAGACATAGGTGTAGTTAACAAATTACCAGCCATTATTCTAGAGGTCACAAGATTAGCAAAGTTCCCCATTCACTATTGTGGAAATTAAAATTGGCCTTGGGAGATGTCTTTTCAGGAGTTCGTATTTCTAACGACTGACTGGCTCTACTTGGACCCTTAACTATGGGCTCAACAGGTCCTGTGACCCTATCCTGAAGCCAACGAAGTGCATGAAGACGATTTTCCACACTTCTATAATTGTATCCTCAGCCAACCAGCAACACCCATTCCCCTAGCCCCCTGCCCACCAAACTATTCTTGAAAAACCCCAGCCTCTGGATTTTCAGGGAGATAGTTGAGTAATAGCTCTGTCTCCCATGTGGCATGCCTGGTACCAAAACCTTTCCTTAAACTATTGTTTTTTGTTTTTTTTGTTTTATAAAGCCTTAGTATCACATTTTCAAATCTTTGAACTAATTAACAAATGTTGTAGTTTAAGAGTAGGAGGCAGATCTTGTAATAAATAATTTGAAGTACTTACAGACACAAGTTTTGGGTTCAAATAGACTGTAGGGTGTCATATTTTTGCTTTGCCCTGTGTGACTTCTTCTTAAAGTATGTCTTTATCGTATATCACCTCTCTAAGACTTGACTTTCCTTCATGATTGAAAAAAGATTACTAATTAGGCCATGAAAAGGTAAAAGCATTAAGGTACATAAAGAATCTAGCATAGACTATATCTTTAATAAGTATTTGCGTGATTATTATTATATCAATGACCTAGATGCTGATCATTATAATTTATGCAAATTCTGTTAGAAAACATTCTTAAACTCTTGAATATTATCTGCAAACTCACTGAAATAGCTTTGTCCTCCTAAGCAGACATATGAGGGCACTCACTTATGCAAGCAATGGCAATTAACCAAGCATTCCAATTCTATTATAGAGTACTACATCCTCCATCAGAAGTACTGGAGGAGGATATGCTCTCTTGAGTTCTAAAAAAAGGCATTCATCCCATGCTTACTTCAGAAGATTGATTGGGTGTGGATGCTTCATTTCCCTTAGAAGAGATCAAATTAACAATTAACTATTCATAGGTAGAATCAGCCTGAGCTTAGAGGAGTTTTATAAAGTCTTACTTGGTGAAAAATTACTGATTATTATAATAATACATGGTGTTAAATAAAGGCATTTCCCTGAATTCAGAAAAGCATAAAAATAAGTATACATTTTTAACACTAATTAGAAAAGCCTTGTGGTTCTATAATTTGTTTTGAAAGTACATTGGCTTAGGCAGTATAATTGTAATACAGAATTAAACATATGAAAAAATTGTCAGTTTGGCTTAGTGTTGAAAGAATCGTAGCTTTTATTCTCATGTGATAAGAAAATTAGATTGTAAGTTTTATTATCAGTCAAAACAAATTTAAAATTTAAAAATATGAGAAAGAGAAAAGCAAAAAGAAAGAAAAAGAAAGCAAACTTCTAAAACTGACAAGAACTAACAATGAGTGAAATACTCTTCAGTGAAATTTGGAGACAAAACTGTCTGCAGCTAATTGTTGATACTTAAATTATAACATAGAGTTAACTTTAAATTGTAACTTTGGTTACATTCAGATCACATCATTTGCTATGTATGTGTAAGATAAAAGAATTCTTTCAATTTAAGATACTCAAGTTGTCATTTGTATTAACTTAACTAATTTTTTATTCCTCATAAGCATCCTGTATTGATTATCCCCTTTATAGGTTTAGATTTATTTCTCCTAGTCTTTACTAGGTGAAGTCAGTTCAGTCAATTAAATTTCTAACCCCATATCTCCGCCAAGAGATTTCCCTCATTCTCTCACGTGATTGGCATATTTTTCTATTTGAGTTATAAATCATTCTATTTCCTTTCTCTCCTCTTAGTATTTTTATTTGGGGATAAATTATACTATTCTAATGATGCTTCCCTGATTTCATAAGCCTTCAAAGTATTTGACATGATATGAAGCTGTAAAACCAAATAACTTACTGCTGGCCTCTGCAGTATCCATTTCTCTGGGCTGAATAATGCTCTCAGTGGGATAAAAAGGTGAGCATTGAAGTAGGTCAGGGATTTCCTTACAAATAGTACCACCACTCCATTGCTTCGCTATAGAAAATAACAAGAGCATGTTTTATCTGATTGCGAAGTCTTTGGTGTCTTTGCTATACTTTTAAAGCTGCAGGCCACAGTGGAATAGGTTGAATTAATCTCTTTAGGTTTAAGCTTATTTATCAAAAAGGAAGAAGGTTGTATGCTAAAGTCTTAGGTCAAGCCCTCTGCTTTCACCACTATCTTCTATCTTCATACAACTGAGATGTGGCTTAATAACATCTTTACACATTGAATAATGCTTTGCTGCTGCCTTATGATGGCAGAGCACAGCAAGACATTGTGTAAATGTTGAAAGATATAATATCATTAATCTGGGTATAAATCCAGCAGCAAGAGAGTAGAAAGATATAAGTATATGGAGTATTTGCTGAAAAATAAGATACAAAATTTGTTCAGTTTTTATAACAAAGATACACACATATATTTTGTATATGTGTATATAATGAATATATGTATTGAAAATAAATATAAATTCAGATTTTAGGTAGAGTCGTAATTCAGAACTCTTAAACATAAGACAATGTCTAACCTAAATATATTCAAAAAAATTATTAAATACTGTTAAATTGTATGTTATCTCTCAGGTCCTTAAGTGAAATTCTATTTGTTCTCTTAGCTAGTTTGGTTCAGATTTCCTAAGCATAAGCAGTGGAAATGAATGGCATATTTGTCAGAGATCTGGTTGTTAATAATAACAAAAGTGATTGTGGCCTCAGACAAATTTACAAAGTTATCAAGATTTATTGTTGTAAAACTCCCATCTGTTAAGATTCTCTCAAGAAAGGACACCCTCTCTCCTTTGTCCCCAAAACCAGCCCCGAATCATCTATTTCTCTCTATTATTTCCTCCCCTCTCTCCATCTGTGACTTTCTGGAACCACTTGTTTAAAACTCACTGAAGATAGTTTTTACGTGTAAAAATAATAAATAAAAGATAACCCCTGCCTTAAAAAACTGAGGCTAATAATGTATATATTCAACATGAAAAATAGCAATTTTTAAGCATAAAATACTTCTTGATAATAGAAATGTAAATAGAAAGATTGGTTAAAGTAATGTGTACGAATCAGAAACATTGTCAGTTACAAGGATTATTGGGAATCAAGTATGAAGTTTGTTAATATGCAGATTTCTGGGCCCAGAAAAGGAGGTTAGGTGGAATCCCTTAATCAGCATGTTTAAAAAGTAATATAGAGGATAACAATAATAATAACAACATTGAATGCTTATTAATAAAGGATGGTACATTGGTTAATCTGCTTATCACTATTTCATAGACCCAGATATAAGCTCTTTCATATTCGCTGGGTGACTATGTTAGCTGTGGGAGAAAAGAACCACCAGCTAGAGATACCAGGCAGAAATTTCAGAAAGATATTGTACCAGTAGACTATTGTCAGAATAATGTTAAATAACAGCCACCCCTAATCTCAGTGATTTATAACACCAATGGTTTATTCTCCTATATATAGGTTGGTTTCACTAGGCCAGCTCTGTCTTGGACTGAAGTGGCTGGAATACCATGGGACTTTATTTTAGGGGCGAATCTGAAAGGAAAGCAGCTACTTAGGGGAAACTTTAAGTTCTTATAATGATTATTGGAGGCTCAAAATATAAGGGTAATTATACCTTCCTGACAGGTAAGCTGCCATCGTATTGGCTAAGGCACTTAAAACGGCCAGGGTTGGTCAGTTTTAGTAGAGTAGTCTATGTATCAAATTCAGTCAGAAGACAATACACACCAGTTATTCAAAAATAATTTAATTAAAAGCTTGCTAATGAGGTATAAAGATGTTAACTAGATAATAGAAAGCTACTACCATTATGCCTAAACGGACAAAGAGAGGAGTTTCAAATAATCAAAATTTATAAATATAGATATGTGGCTTAATTATGGACTAAATTGTGCCCTTCCAAAATATATGGGTTGAATCCTTACCCTCTAATGTAATTGTATTTCAAGACAGTCTTTAAGGAGATAATTAAGATTAAATGAGTCCATAAGGGTGAGGCTTAAATTCAATAGGACTGTGTCCTTATAAGGAAAAAAAAGAGACATAAAAAGTGAGTGCACAGAGAGAAAAGACCATGTGAGGACATGGCAGAAGGTGGCCATCTGCAAGCCAGGAAGAGAGAACCCACCAGAAACCAACCCTACCATGACCTTGATCTTGGATTCCGGTTTCTATAACTGTGAGCAAATATATTTCAGTTAAGCCACCCAGTCTTTGATATTTTTTTATGGCTGACTGAGCTGAGGAATATAGGCCCTGGGGAACTAAAATCTAGACTTCAAAGGTGGACATCTTACTCATATGAATTCAGAGGAGTAGTTCCTTGGGCATGTGACACAATTTTTTAGGATGGATAAAAATTGTGATAATATAAAAAAAGATTCAAAATTTAGTAAAGTTAAGTCAAAATTACCTGGTAAAATTGACTTTTTTGTGGTTACGCTAGCTGTACTTCCATTGAAAGCAGGAGTCTCTTAAAAATTACATTCAACAATAATTTAATTTTAAAGATAGATATTATATTTTGTTTTATCCAAACTAAATTGATTGACATAAAAGTTAGAAAATAAAATAATACAGAAGAAATAAAACATAAAAATATTAACATTTATAAGATCATGTTTTTTGTAGAGATACCAAATATTCAAATATTACTAATTTTAAGAATAACAATTAGATATATATTTTATTATTGAAAATAATATTATTGCTCTTTATTTTATTTTTATGATATCTAGTATTTGTACATATATATGGGGTGCATGTGATATCTTGCTACATGCCTAGAATGTGTAATAATTACATTTGTGGTATCCATCACTTCAAGTATTTACAATTTTTACAAATTACAAACATTTCAAGTCCTCACTTCTAGCTATTTGGGAATATCTAATGTATTATTGTTAACTGTAGTCATCCTATTCCACTATAGAACATCGGGACTTATTCTTTTTACATAATTGTATGGTTGTACTCATTAGCCAATCCTTCTTCATCCTTCTTCCCCCAACACACAGCCTTTCCAGCCTCTTGTATCTATCATTCTACTCTCTACCACCATGAGATCAAATTTTTAGCTCCCACATATGAGTCAGAATATGCAATATTTGTCTTTCTGTGCTTGACATAATTCCACCCAGTTTTATAGATGTTGCTGAAAATGACATAATTTCATTTTTTTCAGGGCCAAATACTATTTCACTGTGTATATATACTCGATTTTCTTTGTTCATTAGTCCATTGGGCATTTAAGTTGATTCTGTATCTTTGCTATTATAAATAGTGCTGCAATAGATGGGGGTGCAGGGTTTTTTTTATATACAGAGATATATCTTCCTTGTTAAGACAAATTATAATAAAACAGAGATGCAAATTAAATGGAACAGAAAGTAAAATGTTGTAAAAATTCAGGCAAAGGGTTTTACTGATAATAAACGCATCCAGCCTAAATAATAATAAGACCAAATTGGAAGATTTAAAGGAAGCTGCCAGAACACTGACTGCTCTCTGCTGGTAAAATTCCACCAGTAAATTGGTAAGCCACTAAAATAACAAAAAGTCTGCAATAGAAGTCACACAAATAGCGTTAAATATAATGCAAACAATTGTAAATTTTTGAATAGTTGTAAAAATATGGTTTTTAAATTATCGCTATAAAAAATTTACAATCACCAGCATCTACAGCAAATTACAGCCTACATTTGGGAGTCTCAGGAAAGCTTTGTTCTACGTGTCCCAGGGTACAGAGCAAATGATTCAGAGAATTATAAATCATCAGGTTAACTGGAGTGAACCATAAAGAGTTTAAATATTTTACACAAAATCATTTACAAAAACAAATTCAGATTACGTTAGACAACTCTGCCTATAAAAGTTCTTTCCTAAGCAAATATTTATTCTCAGTGTATGTCCTTGTCATCCAGCCACTGACACATCAATGGTTCCTCTCCTGATCCTCCCTCCTTCTTTGTTACTTTCTTCTCATCTCACACTCCTATTGAGAAAGAAAAACAAATTTGCTGATTTTTCTCTTACAAAGCCTTTGCATGCTACCTTTCATTACTTTGTTTCCTGCCTACATCCGAATCTCATATTAAGTAAATTATCAGAAAATATTTTACAACAATGACAATTTCCTTACTTAAAATAAATTGTGATAGTAGAAGTGGTATGCTGAAATCAGCTCACACAGATTTTGTGGCTGTTTTCCCAACTCTACATTCACATTCAGTGATGCCACTTCGGAAGCTTTAAAGCGGTGCCTGTGTAGAGGGAAGGAGGAGTAAAGTGAACATTTAAATAACTGAAATGAGTACATTGGGGCTTCTTAGTTTCCCTGGAGAGTCAATTGTTTGAACATTTCTCAGTGCAGCACCAGAATCAATTGTTTTAACATTTCTCGGTGCAGCCCTAAAGCCATTTGTTGTTAGGAAATATTAACAATGATGACAGTATTAGCTAACATTTGAAGTTTATTTGGACTGATATTCTGAATATTTTTTAGCTAACATTTGAAGTTTATTTGGACTGATATTCTGAATATTTTTTATACCTTAAGCCAGTTAGTACCAAAAATAATCGTATAGAGTAGGTAGTAGAATTTCCCATTTTATGAGATGATTATACTGAGGTCAGAGAGTTGGAGCTCATTCAAGGTATTCCTTCTAGGAAGTGCTAGTACGGGAGTATAAAAACTGTCTCACTCAGATTCTGAACATAGGCTTAGAATATTAGAAAGGAATGTATGATAGTCGTGAGTCCTGAGTATTAAGTCCCTGTGTTCCATTCTTGCTCTTTGGCCGTGGGCATTTTGTTTCCTTCAATCTGAAATGAAGTCTTCTCAACTAAAACTGTAGATAAAAAGAATTATCTTACGGGATTGTTTGGAGAATATTTCAATAAAGTTATAAGTTTTTCATTAATCTAAACATATAACATTTGTAATTTTTGGTTAATACTAAAATAAACTATTTTTTCATTTTCTTTTACTCATTATTCCTTGTTTTATCACTTGAGTTCTCTTTATATAAAAATATGTGATGATTTTGGACACATGAGAAACAGAATTTTCTTATTTTTCAAAGATTTTGCTATTTGCAGTGAGCTTTAGCTCTTCAAATATATGATCACAGTTATTTTTTTTCTAAATAGCTTCTTTTTAAAAAGAAAATATGGTTCTTTTTAAGTTTTAAGTTTAGGGGTACAAAGGGAGGTTTTTTCATAGGTAAACTTGTTTCATGGGGGTTTGTTGTACAGATTATTTTATAGCCCAGGTATTAAGCCTGGTACTACCCATTAGTTATTTTTCCTGATCCCCTCCTCCACCCCAGCTCCATCCCTCTAAAAAGGTCCCAGTGTATATTGTACCCCTCTTTGTGTCTATATGTTCTCATCATTCAGCTCCCATTTATAAGTGAGAACATGTGACATTTGGTTTTCTGTTCCTGTGTTAATTTGCTAAGGTTAATGGCCTCCAGCTCCATCCATGTCTCTGAAAAGAACATGATCTCATTCTTTTGTAATTTTAATTTAATTTACTTTTAAGCTCCTGGGTACATGTGCAGGATGTGCAGGTTTGTTACATAAGTAAACAGGTACCATGGTGATTTGCTTTACCCATCAACCCATCACCTAGGTATTAAGCCCATCATGCATTAACTATTTTTTCCTGATGATTTCCCTGAACCCACTCCCAAGCAAGCCCCAGTGTGTATTGTTCCCCTCCTTGTATTTGTGTGTTCACATTGTTCAGCTCCTACTTATAAGTGAGAATATGTGGTGTTTTGTTTTTTGTTCTTGCATTGGTTTTCTGAGGATAATGGCTTCCAGATCCATTCATGTTCCTGCAAGGGACATGATCTTGTTACTTTTTATGGCTGCATACTATTCCATGGTGTATATATGCCATATTTTCTTTCTCCAATCTATCATTAATGGACATTTAGGTTGATTTTGTGTCTTTGCTATCATGAATAGTGCTGCAATGAACATATGCATGCATGTATTTTTATAATAGCATAATTTATACTCATCTGGGTGTATACTCAATTATGGGATTGCTGGGTGAAATGGTATTTCTGGTTCTAGGTCTTTGAGGAATTGCCACCTTGTCTTCCACAATGGTTGAACTAATTTACACTCCCACCAACAGTGTAAAAGTGTTCCTATTTCTCCACATCCTCTCCAGCATCTATTGTCTCCAGATTTTTTGATGGTCGTCATTCTAACCAGTGTGAGATGGTATCTCAATGTGGTTTTCATTTGCATTTCCCAATTGACCAGTGATGATGAGCATTTATTCATATGTTTGTTGGCCTCATATATGTCTTCTTTTGAAAAGTGTCTGTTCATATCCTTTGCCCACTTTTGAATGGGCTTGTTTGTTTTTTTCTTATAAATCTGTTTTAGTTCTTTGCAAATTCTGGATATTAGCCCTTTGTCAGATGGGTAGATTGTAAAAATTTTTCCCATTCTGTTGGTTGCTGGTTCACTCTAATGATTATTTCTTTTACTTTACAGAAGCTGTGGAGTCTAATTAGATCCCATTTGTCCATTTTGGCTTTTGTTGCCAATGCTTTTGGTGTTTTATTCATGAAGTCCTTGCCTATGCCTATGTCCTGAATGGTTTTGTCTAGGTTTTCTTCTAGGGTTTTTATGGTGTTAGGTCTTATGTTTAGATCTTTAATCCATCTGGAGTGTTCTAATAATCTATTTTAAAATAGTAACAACTTAATTTCTATCATATTAAAAAACCCAACACTTTCATTTTCTCCCCGTTTTATGTTTTTGATGTCACAATTTACATCTTCTCAAATATATATCTATCAGCAAGTTATTATAGCTAGTATTATTTTAAATCCTTTTTAATTTTAACCTTTCACTAGAGGTAAAAGTGATTTACACACCATAAACAGTGTTAAAGAATTCTCGATTTGTCTGTATACTTGCATTTACCAGTGAGTGTTATATGTTCATTTGAATTCATGTTGCTAGTTATCATGATTTTATCATGATTTTATTTTAGCTTAAATAACTTTCTTTAGTGTTTCTTATAAGACAGGTCTAATAGTAATGAATTGCCTCAGCCTTTTTATCTTTTATTTCTGATGGACAGCTTTACCAAGTAAATTATTCTTAGTTGACAGTTTTTGGTTGTTTTTTTGTTGGCTTTTGTTTTTTAGTATTTTGAATGTATCATCCAAATCTGTCCTGGCTTGCCAGGTTTATGGCGAGACATCCACTAGTAGTCTTATACGAATTCATTTGTATGTGGCAAGTCTCTTTTCTCATGCTGCTTTCAAAATTCTCTTTGTCTTTGATTTTTGATAGTTCGATTATAATGTGTCTCAGTGAAGTACTCTTTGTGTTGTGCCTGTTTGGAAAATATGGGACATAATTTACTAGAAAATCTATCTCTCTTTTTATATTTGAGAATTTTTCAGTCATTTTTTTTAAATAAGCTTTTTCACCCTTTATCTCTTCTTTATCTGGAAATCTTAAAATTTGTATAATAATTCTGTTGATATTTTCACATAAATTTGGTAGTCTTTCTTCATTTCTGTTTATTGTTTTATTTTTTTCCCTTTATTGGATGATTTCAAGTGATCTGTCTACAAGTTCCTGGATTCTTTTTTCTGCTTGATGAAACCATTTGTTGATTATCTCCACTGAAATTTTCATTTAATTCATTACAGTTGTCAGCTTTGAAATTTCTGTTTGCTTCCTTTTTTATAATTTTTGTCTTTGTTGAACATCTTTCTCCATGATAATTTTCCATTTTCATCAAATTGTCCATCTATATACTTTTTAGGACTCTGAGTTTTTTTTATTTTTAATTCTTTGGTAATTCCTAAATCCTTATTTATGGGGCCAGTACTGGAAAATTATGGTGTTATTTTGGTGGTATCATGTTTCCTTGAGTTTCAATGTTCCTCGACAACTTGCACTGGAATCTTCACATTTTCAGAAGCAATTACTATCTCCTGTCATTTATGACTGGATTCAGGAAAGAACTACCTTCACCAGTAAGCCTGGCTAGGGATTCTGAGGCTCTCTTGAATTTTTTCTATAAATACATCTGCTCCATACCTCTCTTCCCTCTTTGGGGAGAAAATTCTTAAGCTCATATGTCTTTTTTGTATCCTGCAAAGGCAGGTCAGGAGCTGAAAACTTCCCGTTTGTTTTCCCTAGGGCTTTGCCCACAAATGCTCAAGTTTTTGTGTTTTACCTCAATCCTGCAGAGTCAAGCTGGCAGTCTGCCTGTGCTTGTGAACTGCCTGCAAAGGCTTACCCTTGCCGTCCCCTGGGGCATGCACTAGGACCCAGTTATGGTAGGGGGTGTGGCTTTTGGAGTATTGAGGGGTGCCTGTGGGTCACTTGGAGAAGTTTACAGTTGTATCCCAAAAGCCTCATAGACAGGCACCCTGATGGAGTCTGACTAGAGGTTGATAGGATTTGTGGCCATTTGTTGAGTTCTGAATTTTGCTTGCTGTGAATCCCCACCTCTCTCCCCTGCTCTCAGCTTCCCCAAACCACTCATCCATACTGATTACCTCAGTAATCTGGGTGGTGTGAAATATAAGTGAGTCTCTTGGGCAGTAACTTGCATAGAGTAAGAATCCAGGCACTCACCCACTATATACTCCCTTTCTTCCACGGGAGAAATTGAGGGCTAAAGGGATCTTGATCTCTTTTGCTAAAGAGCTGTGCTGCCTTGAAGATGGAAGATATGGCTTAAGTGAAACTACTCTTCCTACCCTTTTCGATGTGTTTATTCTCAGATTTTTTTGCTCCAAGTTTGTGCTAGACCTTCCCTTCTGTATTTCTGGACTCCCAAAAAGGTACTCTCATTAGCAGGTGGTGGTCAAAATTAATGCTCCTATGGAAAGACAATGGTAGAAAATTTCTATACCATCATGTTGCTTATGTCATTCTTCCTTAACTAGCCTTCTCTTCTTGGTAACATCAGCATTTTAATGCAGTGTTATTATAAATTTTGGTTCCTTATAAACTGGTGTGTTATCTCTGGAACACTAGACTGTTTCTTTTTTGAAATCATAAAAAGCCTTTTCTCTTTTTTTCTCTCTTGTAAGAACTCCTAAAATGTTTGTGTACCAAAAGCTTCTTGGGGGCAGACATTGCTGATATGCTGCTATGACAATAGATTATTTTGGCTGAAGAGTGTGATTAATAATTTGCTTTTGTGATAATCCTTCAGAATTTATTTTATTAATGTAAGAATGCACTTAGAGTCATCTCCTGATTCACGAGTAACTATATTTCTGTGCAGAGTGTTAGTAAATGTATAGTACTGAATTCTTAGGGCCTTACCTTTCAGTAGAACCATTAAACATGTCAGCATGTCTATATGTCTTCAGGATGATAAATCTTTAGGAACATAGGAATTCAAAGATATGTTTTTTCACTCAATGCTTCTAAAAATATTCATAAAATGCATTTGCCTATTCAACTGTCTGTCTCTATAGTGTATCTCCAGGCACAAAATTTTTCATCTTATCAAGTGACTTTTACCAATTTGACAGAATCAAACAATCGAGATAAAACATAGCTTCAGCTTTTAGAAATAATGCCCTAGTTTAGAAGAAATGTATATGGCCCTTTTATTCCAAAATTCTTGTATTGATTTTTTGGTAGAAGTTTCTAGATAATTAGTTCTAGTGTTGCTATATGTAATGTCTATTTTGTCATAATAATGTTTGCCAATACATTATTCATTCTTCTAATATGATTATTATAAGATATTTTAAAATAATGCTCAAGTATTGTATTAAAACCACTGGTATCATTGATGCAATTGTAAGACCATTAGCAGTCTTGATTAATTACATTATTTCATTTCACTGAGCATTATTTCCAAATTATATATTTTTTTAACATGTAGAATATAAACTCATGAATAGAGACCATGCATCTAGATACTATTTTATTTATCATTTTAAGTTGGCACAAAAATGTCCATCAAATTAATTATAGACAGATCTTACATAGAACTCAGAATACTCATTTCACATGTGAAAAAAAAAAAAAGTAAAACACAGGTTAAAGTAAGTTGTTCAAAGTCATAAGTTAATTATTTGTCAGTATCTACAAGCTAATATAAGTTTCTTGATTACAAGTTCATTATGTTTCAATAGCACTGTGCAATTAAGTATATCATGGAAACCGATAACTAGTTAACACCCTTGCAAAATCCACCTTTACTATGATGCAGCCTTGTTTGAAACTCTATAGATACAGCCACAGACACACTAAAAGATATTGTTTATCCCCTTGGTAGTAGCTATAAACATTTTGTTTTCTTTTCTGTCACTAGTGTGTGAGTCAAACGTCAGTGTAAGTAGTAATATCAGTATACTAATCAAATGAACTATATAGTAAGTAAAATAAATCCATAAGGAGGAAGCAAGTGAAATAAACATAGCAGTTAATTAAACAATGCTTTAAAAAACAAAAAAGACCAGCCTGGGCACTGTGGCTCATGCCTGTAATCCCAGAACTTTGAGAGACGGAGGCAGGTGGATTACCTGAGTTCGTGAGTTTGAGACCAGCCTAGCCAACATGGTGAAACCCCATCCCTACTAAAATTACAAAAATTAGCTGGGTGTGGTGGCAGGCACCTATAATCCCAGTTACTTGGGAGGCACCTATAATCCCAGTTACTTGGGAGGAGGAGAATCACATGAACCCAGGAGGTGGAGATTGCAGTGAGTCAAAATCGTGCCATTACACTCCAGGCTGGGAGACAAAAGCAAGACTCATCTTTAAAAAAAAAATTCCAAGAAGATCAATAAATGGAGACCTCGTTTGTTGTAGCAGAGCCTAAACGGGTGAAATATTTTGCTCTGGTAACATATTCAAAGGTTTAATGCAATCTATATGGGTAATACATTTTAAAAATAAACACAATTTAGGCAAAATATGACAGAGTGAAGAAACTTTTATTCTATTTTTATAATTCATAAGAAATTACGAAAACATTGAATAATAAAGGCAAATAATATATTTCCTATGAAACTGGATATAAAACTAACCAAAGCCTCAGATTATGAGCTGTAAATTGTCTGTACAGTGAACATGTACAATGGGGGATACTGGGATCCTATACTTACAACTTAAGATTTTACGCATCACATATGTATCCAAAAAAGTATATAATATATTGACTGGGCACGGTGGGTCATGCCTGTAATCCCAGCACTTGAGAGATTGAGGCAGGTAGATCATGGGGTCAGGAGTTCCAGACCAGCCTGATGAGCATGGTGAAATCCTCATCTCTACTAAAAGTATAAAAATTAGCCAGGCGTGGTGGTATGTGCCTGTAATCCTATCTACTCAGGAAGCTGAGACAGAAGAATCACTTGAACCCAGGAGGCAGGGATTGCAGTGAGCTGATATTGTGCCATTGTACTCCAGCCTGGTGACAGAGCAAGGCTCTGTCTAAAAAAAAAAAAAAAAGAGTATATAATGTAGTCCTTAAATTTTCATGAAATTAACTACTAATAAAAAAATGGGTTTAACAGTATATGTGGATGAGGAAGAATGTTGATTGTTCAAATTTATTAGTCTGGGTAATAGAATTATATATACTTTTTGCTATGTGACTTCCAATGGAATAGACAGAGTATACACCCTCACCACTTTGACTTTGGGTTTTACCATGATTCTTGTTTTAACCATTGAATTGCTAGCAAATATGACACCAGCAGGTGCTTTAAATGTAGTTTTGTGGTGGCGCTTGCTCTTGTCATAGCTGCTTCTTATCCCCCATGCAGATGCTGCCCTCACTCAGGCTGTTTTGACACAGTCTTAGTCCACTGCTTTTTTCACTCTTTTCACTTTGGAAACCCTTCTCACTCAGCCAGAGTTCACGTACTCTGCACTTCTCACTTTTCATCCAACACTTTCCATCTAATCCATAAACAGGCTGCCTAGCTTCCACATCCTGCACCTTTTACCCCATTCATAATACTGTATTTCTAACCATAGTGCCACTCAGCCACTTTCTAGACTACTCCTATTTAGTGCTCAACACCATGATCAGGGCCATGACAAGACACCTTCCAGTGATTTGGTGGGACACTAACTTGCCAGACCATTAGTCCAACATAATAACACAATAAAATTTTTAGAAGGAAATGGAAAAAGAAAGGTGGGAAGAACAAGGGGAGAGAGACAGCTATGGTATGGTTTTGAGTAAGATTGAGACAGGACATTGTCTCATATTTTAAAAGATGACACAGTAAGGAAAATCCAAAACTGAAGTGAGGTGCTTGTCCAGAAGTCTAATGCTGCACTCTAAAAGAGACATGATGATGCCTCGATAGTGTGTTAATATGAAGAATGTGAGCATGACAAGGTTTCTGAACATCTTTTAAATGAAAAGACAATAGTATTAGCTGATGGATTTTGAAAGAAAGAGAGCAGTAAGAGATGACACTCAAAGTATTTTTAGTGTCTTAAAAACCTGGATGTTTACAATTGCTATTTACTGACATGGCAACCACTGAAGGAAAATTAGTTTTGAGCGAAATTTCAAGAACCTAGTTGTGAACATCTTAAATCTTTCAAGTGTATTTTGTATTTCAGAGGAGCTGTCGAATGTAAAGAGGACTATGTAAGACTGAAGATTAGAAATAGCCCAGGGCTTAAATTATGAATTAAAAATAAAATTATCTCCACTCAACCTCACTTGAAACAATGGGTTTGTTCATGTAATATATACTAAATAAATGACTAACAAAATAAAGAAGACAGATAAAATACTACCTGGAACATTATGAGAAGAAAAAAATACAAAAACTGCCAGAAATATGTTTAAGCACTGTATTTGTCTGTTCTCATAGTGCTATAAAGAACTACATGTGATAAGGGTAATTTACAAAGAAAAGATGTTTAATTATCTCATGGTTCTGTAGTCTGTATAGGCTTCTGCTCCTGTGGAGGCCTCTGGAAACTTATAATCATGGTGGAAGTCAAAGGGAAAGCACATCTTCACATGGCCAGTAGGAAAGAGAAAGAAAGCAAAAGGAGAGTTGCTACATACATTCAAACAACCAGACTTTGTGACAACTCTATTTTATGAGACAGCACTAGGGACATGGCGCTAAACCATTTAAAACCACCCCCATATCCAATCACCCTCCAGCAAATCCCACATACAGCACTGGGAATTATAATTCAACATGAGATTTTGGTGGGGACACAGAGACAAACCATATTATTCCAACCCCAGTACCTCCCGAATCTCATGTTCTTCTCACATTTCAAAACACAATCATGCATTCCCAACAGTCCAAGTTTAAAGATTCATCTGAGCCAAGGGAAGTCCCTTTTACCTATGAGCCTGTAAAATAAAAAACAAGTTAGTTACTTTCAAGATACATTCAGGTACAGGCATTGGGTTAATACTCCTGTTTAAAAAGGGAGAAATTGGCAAAAGCAAAGGGGCTATAGGCCCACTGCAAGTCTGAAACCCAGCAGGACAGTCATTGGATCTTAAAGCTCCAAAATAGTTTCCTTTGAGTTCATGTCTCACATCCAGGACATGCTGATGCAGAGTGAGCTTCCACAGCCTTGGGCAGCTTTGTGCCTGTGGCTCTGAAGAGTACAACCCCTGAAGCTGCTTTGACTGGCTGGCGTTAAATGCCTATGGCTTTTCCAGACACATGGTGCAGGCTGTAGGTCAACCTATCATTCTGGGTAGATTCTGGTGGCCCTCTTCTCACAGCTCCACTAGGAAGTGCTTCAGTGGGGTCTTTATGTAAGGACTCCAATTGCACATTTCTCTTCCACACTGCCCTACTAGAAGCTCTCCATGAGGGCTCCACTTCTGCAGCAAACTTGTGGCTGAATGTCCATGTGCTTCCATACATGCTCTGAAATCTAGACAGAGGCTCCAAAGCCTCAACTCTTGCCCTCTTCACACCTGCAGGCTTATGACTACATGAAAGCTGGCAAGCTATCTTACACCTTGAACCTTCTGGAGTAGCAGCCTGAGACATTGTATTTGGGGACCTTTTAGCCAAGGATAGAGAGAGAGTGGCTTGAATTCTGGGCACCATGTTCCAAGGCTGCACAAAGTAGCAGAACCCTGACCTGTCCCAGAAAACCACATTTTTCTTCTAGGCCTCTGAGTCCATGATGAGAGGGGCTGTCATGAAGGTCTCTGAAATACTTTAAGAAATTTTCCTCATTGTCTTGGCTATTAACATTTGACTCTCCTTTACTTATACAAGTTTGAATCCAAAAACTAGAAAATGGATTTTTCTTCTTTACCATAAGGTTAGACTTAAAGTTTTCCAAATTTTTATGCTCTGCTTCTCTTTTAAATATATGTCCCAGTTACAAATAATTTTTTTGTTCACATATACTCTTAGAAGCAGCCAGGTCTCACCTTGAATTTTTTTTTTGCTTAGAAATTTCTTTCACCAGATTCCCCAAATTATCACTCTCAAGTTCAAAGTTCCACAGATCTCTAGAGCAGGGTCACAATGCTACCAGTCTCTTTGCTAAAGAATAGCAAGAGAGACCTTTACTACAGTTATCAACAAGTTCCTCATCTCTGTCTGAGACCACTTCAGCCTGCACTTCATTTTCTATACCACCATTGGCATTTTGGTTACAACAATTTAATGTCTTTAAAAAGTTTCAAACTTTCCCTCATCTTTCCATCTTCTTCTGAGCCCTCCAAACTGTTCCAACCTCTACCTGTTACCCAGTTCCAAAATTGCTTTCACATTTCGGGGATCTTTATAGCAATGCCCCACTCCCTTTGCCAATTTTCTGTATTAGCCTATTCTCACATTGCTATGAACTACCTAAAACTGGGTAATTTATAAAGAAAAAGGCTTAATTCGCTTATGTTCTGTGGCTGTACAGGCTTATGCTTCTGGGTAAGCCTCAGAAAACTTGTATATATCTTTGTACTGTCCTAGACATGGAAAAGTACTAGCTTTAGTGGTTCCCCATTCAGAATGCAGCTGCCTTTTGAATATTTATCTCTCTATATCCATATAACAATTCTGTCTATATTCATTATGTTAAATACATATCCATCTGTTTTTGATTTGTTAAATAAAATTCAGCATTAATTTCTAATTAAAATATCAGAAAATTATATTGTTTTTAGGACTTACTGATTTTTTTAAATTTATTGATAGAGTCCATAATATTCATACATTCCTAACAGTGAATATAACCTTTGGATTATGTGATATAACAAATATATATTTGTATTTATATATGTATGGAATTTCAGAATGAAAATTGACAAAATTTTAATGAGACTTTTGGGTTGTATTTATTATTAAGCTGAGTTTATAATGTCAATGTTTGTGTGTTAATTGGGCTACTTTTTACAGCTTTTGGTGTCTATATAAAGTTTGAATCCAAAAACTAATTTGTATCTTTTGTGACTTTTTTGTGGTGTCACATATTTTGAATAATATCAGAATTATTTCTTTATTAATATTTGAAAATATGTAGCAGGGAAATCATCAAGATTTGATATGGTTTGTCTCTGTACCTCCACCAAAATCTCCTATTGTAATTCCCAAGGTTGGAGGTAGGGCCTTGTGGGAGGTGACCTGATTGTGGCGGGGAGCGGGGGATGGGGGGAGCTTTCTAATGGTTTGTCATTGTCTCCCTAGTGCTTTCTGATGGTAGAGTTGTCAAAAAAATCTGCTTGTTTGAATGTGTGTAGCACCTCCCCCTTCACTTTCTCTCTCTCTCCTGATGGGCATGTGAAGGAGTGCTTGTTTCCCCTCCACCTTCCACCACGATTGTGGAAAAGGCTCAGAAATATGCATGGGGTGTAAACGAAAATGAATTTGCAACTCCATTACAGGACAGCAAAATGAACTTGACTATAGAAGTCATAAAGAACAAGATCGATAAATTTGACTATATAAAATATTTCCTTCTTCATAGGAAAGTTACTGAGATATTGCAACTTTTCAGTTTATATGACAAAGTAGTAATTTCTTAAATACACAAAGTACTTTTAAGATTAACAATGCAATAGAAAAATAGAAAAAATAGAAGTAAGTCATATAATTGTATCAAATGTACAAACCAGTTAAAAAACGAGTTATATGCATGTATTGTCTAAGTTATATTGTCTAGTTAATACTGCTGTACAAAGGGTAATTTCCTAATTTTGCTAATGTACTTGCACAGATAACATTTGTGTAATGTGCTATGATTGGGAAAAGCTGGATAAAGAGTACACCAAAACTTTCTGTATTATTTTTGAAAATTAAAAGTTCATAATAATTCAGTTTAAAAGTTTAAAAAATTTAACATTCTCTCATATAGAATGATAAGCAATATAATTTAAAGCATGAAGTCGTTTATCTCTCTCCTCTGTGTGTGTGTATAAGTCTCTTCTCATGCTGCTAATAATGACATACTGAAGACTGTGGAACTTATAGAGGAAAGAGGATTAATTGACTCGCAGTTGAGTATGGTTTGGGAGGCCTTAGAAAACTTAACAATCATGGCAGAATGAGAAGAAAATATGTCGTTCTTCACATGGTGGCAGGAGAAAGAAGTGCAGAGAAAAGTGGGGGTCCTCACAATTCAAAACACAATTAATGGCCTTCAAAAGTAACTCATTCCAGCATTAACTCAAAAGTTCAATTCCAAAGTCTCATCTGAAATAAGGTGACTCTCTTCTGCCTAAAAGCCTGTAAAATCAAAAGCAAGTTAGTTACCTCCTAGATATAATGGGAATATAGTCTTTGAGTACAAACACCCATTCCAAATAGAAGAAATTGACCAAAACAAAAGAGCTACCAGTCTCATGCAAGTCAAAAATCCAATGAGGCAGTAATCAAATTTTTAAGCTCTGAAATAATCTCTTTTTACTCCTTGTCTCATATCCAGGGCACACAGATCCAAGACATAGGCTCTCACAGCGAAGAGCTCTGCCCTTATGGCTTTACAGGGTACAGCTTCCCTTTTCACTGCTTTCATGGGCTGGCATAGTGTCTGCAACTTTTCCATGGTGTCATGGTCATGGTGCAAGCTGTTGGTGGATCTACCATTCTGAGGTCTGGAAGATGGTGGCCTTCTTCTCACAGTTCCACTGGGAAGGGCAAGAGTGAGAACTCTGTTTAGGGGCTCTAGCTCTTTATTACTTTCTTTTTTAAATTGTACTTTAGGATCTGGGGTACATGTGCAGATCATGCAGGACTGTTGCATAGGTACATAAATGGCAAGGTGGTTTGCTGCATCCATTGCCCCATCACGTATATCTGGTATTATTTCCCACATTGTCCCTCCCCACCCTCTCCACCTGCTGCTGTCCCTCTTTAGCTCCCCCCAGCTGACCCCAGTGTGTGATGCTCCCCTCCCTGTGTCTATGCATTCTCACTGTTAAACACCCACTTGAGAGTGAGAATATGTGGTGTTTCATTTTCTGTTCTTGTGTCAGTTTGCTTAGAATGATGGTTTCCAGATTCATCCATGCCCCTATGAAGGACATGAACTCATCATTTTTTATGGCTGTATAGTACTCCATGGTGTATATGTGACACATTTTCTTTATCTAGTATATAGTTGATAGACATTTGGGTTGATTCCAAGTCTTTGCTATTGTAAACAGTGCCGCAATCAACATACATGTGCATGTGTCTTTATAACAGAACGATTTATAATCCTTTGGGTATATACCCAGAAAGGGGATTGCTGGGTCAAATGGTATTTCCATTTCTAATTCCTTGGGGAATTGCTACACTGTCTTCCACAATGGTTGAACTAGTTTGCACTCCCACCAACAGTGTAAAAGTGTTCCTATTTCTCCACATCCTCTCCTGAATGTGTTGTCTCCAGAGTTTTTGATGATTGTCATTTTAACTGACATGAGATGGTATCACAATGTTGTTTTGATTTGCATTTCTTTTTTTTTTTTTTAAGAAGGAGAAAGAGAGAGGGGAAGTTATTTTTATTTTTATTTTTTTTAAGAGAAAGAAAGAAGTAGAACAAAAGAGAAAAACGAAAGAGAAGGAGGGAGAGAGAACGAGAATCTTGCTCTATTGCTCAGGATTTCATTTAAATCTGTGAAATGCTTATGCAACAATTTGCATTTCTTTAATGACCAGTGATGATGGGCATTTTTTCATATGTTTGTTGGCCTCATAGATGTCTTCTTTTGAAAAGCGTCTGTTCATATCCTTCTCCCACTTTTGAATGGGTTTGTTTTTTTTCTTGTAAATCTGTTTTAGTTCTTTGTAGATTCTGAATATTAGCTCTTTGTCAGACGGGTAGATTGTAAAAATTTTCCCCCATTCTGTTGGTTGCCGGTTCATGCCAATGATTGTTTCTTTTGCTGTACAGAAGCTCTGAAGATGAAATAGATCCCATTTGTCTATTTTGGCTTTTGTCGCCATTGCTTTTGGTGTTTTATTCATGAAGTCCTTGCCTATGCCTATGTCCTGAATGGTTTTGCATAGTTTTTCTTCTAGGGTTTCTATGGTGTTAGGTCTTACATTTAGATCTTTAATCCATCTGGAGTTAATTTTAACGAAGGTGTCAGGGAGGAGTCCAGTTTCTGTTTTCTGCCTATGGCTAGCCAGTTTTCCCAATACCATTTATTACACAGGGGATTCTTCCCACATTGCTTGTTTTTGTCAGTTTTTCAAAGATCAGATGGTTGTATATATGTTGTTGCTTCTGAGGCCTCTGTTCTACCAATTGGTCTATGTCTCTGTTTTGGTACCAGTACCATGCTGTTTTGATTAGTATGGCCTTGTAGTATAATTTGAAGTCAGGAAGTGCAAGTCCTCCAGCTTTGTTCTTTTCGCTTAGAATTGTCTTGGCTATGCAGGCTCTCTTTTGGTTCCATATGAAGTATAAAGTGGGTCTTTTCTAGTTCTGTGAGGAAGGTTATTGGTAGCTTGATGGAGATAACATTGAATCTATAAATTACTTTGGGTAGTATGGCCATTTCATGATATTGATTCTTCCTAACCATGAGCATGAGATGTTTTTCCATCTGTTTGTGTCCTCTCTTATTTCCTTGAGCAGTGGTTTGTAGTTCTCCTTGAAGAGGTCCTTTACATCTGTTGTTAGTTGTATTCCTAGGTATTTTATTCTCTTTGTAGCAATTGTAAATGGGAGTTCACTCTTGATTTGGCTCTCTATTAAGTCTGTTATTGGTGTATAGGAATGCTTGTGATTTCTGCACATTGATTTTGTATCCTGAGACTTTGCTGAAGTTGGTTATCAGTTTCAAGAGATTTTGGGCTGAGACAAGGGAGTCTTCTAAATATATAATCATGTTGTCTGCAAATAGAGATAATTTTATTTCCTCCCTTCCTAATTGAATGCATATTTTTTTCTTTTTCTTGCCTGATTGCTCTGGTTAGAACTTCCAATACTATATTGAATAGGAGTGGTGAGAGAGAACATCCTTGTCTAGTGTGAGATTTCAAAGGGAATGCTTCCAGTTTTTTCTCATTCAGTATGATATTGGCTATGGATCTGTCCTATATAGTTTTTATTGTTTTGTTCCATGAATACCTAGTTTATTGAGGGTTTTTACCATAAAGCGCTATTGATTTTTTTCAAAGGGCTATACTACATCTATTGAGATAATCATGTGTTTTTTGTCTTTGGTTCTGTTTATGTGATTGATTATGTTTATGGACTTGGGTATGTTGAACCAACCTTGCATCGCTAGAATGAAGACTACTTGATTGTGATGGATAAGCTTTTAGATGTACTGTTTTATTCAGTTTGCCAGTATTTTATTGAAGATTTTTGCATCAATATTCATCATGGATATTGGCCCAAAGTTTTCTTTTATAGTTGTGTCTCTGCCAGTTTTTGGTATCAGGATGATGTTGTCTCATAAAATGAGGTAGGGAAGATTCCCTCTTTTTATATTGTTTGGAATAGTTTCAGAAGGAATGGTACCAGCTCCTCTTTGTACATCTGGTAGAATTTGGCTTTAAACCCATCTGGACGTGGACTGTTTTGGAGGATAGGCTATTAATTGCTGCCTCAATTTCATCCCTCGTTATTAGTCTATTCAGGGTTTCAACTTCTTCCTGGTTTAGTCTTGGGAGAGTGCAAGTGTCCAGGAATTTATACATTTCTTCCAGATTTACTGGTTTGTGTGCATAGAATTGTTTCTAGTAATCTCTGATGATAGTTTGTATTTTGGTGGAATCAGTGGTGATGTCTCCTTTATCATTTTTTATTGCATCTATTTGATTCTTCTCTCTTTTCTTTTTTTATTAGTCTGGCTAGTGTTCTGTTTAGTTGATCTTTTCAAAAAACCAGCTCCCAGATTTATTGATCTTTTTTGAAGACATTTTTGTTTCTCTATCTCCTTCAGTTCTGCTCTTAGTTATTTCTTGTCTTCTGATAGCTTTTGAGTTTTTTTTTTTTTTATCTTACTCCTCTAGTTCTTTCAATTTTGATAATAGGGTGTTGATTTTAAATCTTTCCTTCCTCCTCATATGGGCATTTATTGCTATGAATTTCCCTCTAGACACTGTTTAAAAGGTGTCCCAGAGATTCTGATATGTTGTGTCTTTATTCTCATTGGTTTCGAAGAACATCTTTATTTCTGCCTTTATTTCATTGTTTATCCAGTCCACATTCAGGAGACAGTTGTTCAGCTTCCATGAAGTTGTTCAGTTTTGAGTTAGTTCTTAATCCTGATTTCTAATTTGAATGTGCCGTAGTCTGAGAATCAGTTTGTAATTATTTCTGTTCTTTTGCATTTGCTGAGGAGTCATTTACTTACAATTATGTGGTCAATTTTAGAATAAGATATGGTGCTGAGAAGAATGTATATTCTGTGGATTGGGAGTGGAGAGTTTTGTAAATGTCTATCAGGTTTGCTTGGTCCAGATCTGTGTTCAACTCCTGGATTTCCTTGTTGATTTTCTGTCTCGATTTGTCTAATATTGACAGTGGAGTGTTAAATTCTCTTACTATTATTGTGCAGGAGCCTAAGTCTCTTTGTAGGTTGTTAAGAACTTGCTTTATGTATCTGGGTGCTCCTGTATTGGGTGCATTTATATTTAGGATAGTTAGCTCTTCTTGTTGTATTGATCCTTTTACCATTATGTAATGCCCTTCTTTGTCTCTTTTGATTTGTGTTGGTTTAGAGTCCATTATATCAGAGACTAGAATTTCAACCCCTGCACTTTTTTTTCTCTCGATTTGCTTGGGAAATCTTCTTCCATCCCTTTATTTTGGGTCTATGTATGTCTTTGCATGTGAGATGGATCTCCTGAATGCAGTACACCAGTGGTTCTTGGCTCTTTATCCAGTTTGTCAGTCTGTGCCTTTTGATTGGGGCATTTAGTCTGTTTACATTTAATGTGAGTATTGTTATGTGTGAATTTGATCCTGTAATTTTGTTACTGGTTGGTTGTTTTGCACTTTGGTTAGTGCAATTTCTTCATTGCATCACTGGTCTTTGCCATTTGGTTCTTTTTTGCAGTGGCTGGTACTGGTTGTCCCTTTCCATGTTTAGTGCTTCCTTCAGGAGCTCTTGTAGGGCAGGTCTGGTACTGATGCAATCTCTCAGCAATTGCTTGTTCATAAAGGATTTTATTTCTTCTTCACTTATGAAGCTTAGTTTGGCTGGATATGAAATTCTGGATTGAAAGTTCTTTTCTTCAAGGATTTTGTACATTGGCCACCACTCTATTCTAGCTTGTAGGGTTTCTGCCAAGAGATCCACTGTGAGTCTGATGGGCTTCCCTTTGTAGGTGACCCAACCTTTCTCTCTGGCTGCCCTTAGTATTTTTCCTTCATTTCAATCTTGGTGAATCTGACAATTATGTGCCTTGGGGTTGCTCTACTTGAGGATTATCTTTGTGGTGTTCTCTGTATTTCCTGTATTTTGTTGGCCTGCCTTACTAGGTTGGGGAAGTTCTCATGCATAATATCCTGAAGAGTGTTTTCCAGCTTGGATTCAGTCTCTGCATCATCTTCCAGTACACTGATCAAGTGTAGATTATATCTTTTCACATAATCCCAAATTTCTTGGGGGCTTTGTTCATTTTTTTTTCACTCTTTTTTCTCTTTTCTTGCCTTCTCATTTTATTTCATTGAGTTGATCTTCAGTCTCTAATATCCCTTCTTCTGCTTGATCAATTTGGCTATTAAAACTTGTGTATGCTTTGCTAAGTTCTTGTACTATGTTTTTCAGCTACATCAAGTTGTTTATGTTCTTCTCTAAGCTAGTTATTCTAGTTAGCATTTTGTGTAACCTTTTCTCAAGGTTTTTAGTTTCTTTGCATTGCATTAGAACATGTTCCTTTAGCTCAGAGAAGTTTGTTATTACCCACCTTCTGAAGCCTGCTTCTGTCAGTTTGTCAAAGTTGTTCTCCATCCTGTTTTGTTCCCTTGCTGGTGAGGAGTTGTGATACCTTGGTGGGGGAGAGGTGTTCTGATCTTTGATGGTTTCATTTTTGTGCTGGCTTCTTCCCATCTTCTTGGATTTATCTAACTTTGATCTCAGGTAGCTGCTTGGGAAGGCGGCCTTTCCTTTGTCTGGCTGCAGAAGTGCTGCTGGGCTGCC